>SJYT01008166.1:350763-435776 GCA_006410635.1 Cephalophus harveyi
TCCTCTTTCACTTTCATCAAGAGGCTTTTTAGTTCCTCTTCACTTTCTGCCATAAGGGTGGTGTCATCTGCATATCTGAGGTTATTGATATTTCTCCCGGCAATCTTGATTCCAGCTTGTGTTTCTTCCAGTCCAGCATTTCTCATGATGTACTCTGCATATAAGTTAAATAAGCAGGGTGACAATACACAGCCTTGACGTACTCCTTTTCCTATTTGGAACCAGTCTGTTGTTCCATGTCCAGTTCCTTGTCCAGGTGCTTCCTGACTTGCATCAGATTTCTCTTGTACCATCATTTAAAACATCAGTTTCTTGATGGCTCTTTAGGAAGCTCCTAGTTAGAAGGAAATGGCAACCCACTCCAGTGTTCTTGCCTGGAGAATCCCAGAGACAGGGGAGCCTGGTGGGCTGCCGTCTGTGGGGTCGCACAGAGCCGGACACGACTGAAGCGACTTAGCAGCAGCAGCAGTTTTTCTAAATTACAAGCAATACTGAGATAAATCCCTTTATACATTTGAGTGGCTCTTTCTCTGTTATTGCACCAAATGGCATCCCATTTTGTACTTTAATAGACTGTCTGATTGTCTTCTTAAAAAGCAGTGCCCAGTTTCCCTCCCACCATGGCTGGTAAGAACGTCTGAATCTTCACAGCCATGACTGGATATTATCAGTGTTTCAGCTTTGTTATCTAATTGGTCAGAACTTTCCTGCCTTTGATTGTTGTTGAAATTGAATAGGTTTTCATACTTAATGACCACTCGTGTCCTTTGTCTGTAAGTGATTATTTACATCCATTATTCATTTTCCCATTGAAGTGTTCAATTTCACTTTTTACTCATTTGTAATGGCTTTTTAAAAAACTATGGTAAAATACACATAACATAAAATTTGCCATCTTAACCATTTTTAGCCTAATTTATGTCTTTTTAAAATTAATTTATTTTTAATTGGAGAATAATTGATTTACAATATTGTGTTGGTTTCTGCCATACATCAACATGAATCAGCCATAGGTATACACATGTCCCCAGCTTCTTGAACCTCCCCTAACTCTATCAACCCTTCTAGGTTGTCACAGAGTACTGGGTGTGAGCTCCCTGTGTCATACAGAAAATTCCCACTAGCTCTCTATTTTACATATGGTAATGTATATTTCAATGCTACTGTCTAAATTTGTCCCACCCTCTCCATCCCCCACTGTATCCACAAGTCTGTTTTCTATGTCTGTTTCTCCATTGCTGCCCTGCAAATAGGTTCAATAGTACCATCTTTCTAGATGCCATATATATGCATTTGTTATATGATATTTGTTTTTCTCTTTCTGACTTACTTCACTATGTGTAATAGGCTCTATCTTCATCCACCTCATCAGCACTGACTCAGATGCACTGGTTTTTATGCTGAGTATATTCCATTTTATGCTGAGTATAGTCCATCCTTTGTATCCACCACAACTTCTTTATCCATTCATCTGTTGATGGACATCTAGGTTGTCTCCATGTCCTAGCTATTGTAAATAGTGTTGCAATGAACACTGGGGTACATGTATCTTTTTCAATTATGGTTTCATCAGGGTATATGCCCAGTAATGGGATTTGGGGTTATATGGTAGTTTTATTCCTAGTTTTTTAAGGAATCTCCATACTGTTCTCCATAGTGGCTGTATCAATTTATATTCCCACCCAGGGCAAGAAGGTTCCCTCCACACCTTCTCCAGCATTTATTGTTTGTAGATTTTAAAAAATCAATTAATTTATTTTAATTGGAGGCAAACTACTTTACAATGTTGTAGTGTTTAACCACAACTTCTTTATCCATTCATCTGTTGATGGACATCTAGGTTGTCTCCATGTCCTAGCTATTGTAAATAGTGTTGCAATGAACACTGGGGTACATGTATCTTTTTCAATTATGGTTTCATCAGGGTATATGCCCAGTAATGGGATTTGGGGTTATATGGTAGTTTTATTCCTAGTTTTTTAAGGAATCTCCATACTGTTCTCCATAGTGGCTGTATCAATTTATATTCCCACCCAGGGCAAGAAGGTTCCCTCCACACCTTCTCCAGCATTTATTGTTTGTAGATTTTAAAAAATCAATTAATTTATTTTAATTGGAGGCAAACTACTTTACAATGTTGTAGTGTTTTTTTGCCATACATTGACATGAATCAGCCATGGGTGTACATGTGTCTCCCATCCTGAACCCCCCTCCCACCTCCCTCCCCATCCCATCCTTCTGGGTTGTCCCAGTGCACTGGCTTTGACTGCCTTGTTTGATGCATCAAACCTGGACTGGTGATCTGTTTCATATATGTTAATATACATATTTCAATGCTGTTCTCTCAAATCATCCCACCTTCACCTTCTCCCACAGGGTCCAAAATTCTGTTCTTTATATCTGTATCTCTTTTGCTGTCTCACATATAGGGTCATCATTACCATCTTTCTAAATTCCATATATGTGCATTAATATACTGTATTGGTGTTTTTCTTTCTGACTTACTTCACTCTGTATCATAGGCTCCAGTTTCATCCACCTCATTAGAACTGATTCAAATGCATTCTTTTTAATAGCTGAGTAATACTCCATTGTGTATATGTACCACAACTTTCTTATCCATTCGTCTGCCAATGGACATCTAGGTTGCTTCCATGTCCTAGCTATTGTAAACAGTGCTGCAATGAACATTGGAGTACACGTGTCTCTTTCAATTCTGGCTTACTCGGTGTGTATGCCCAGCAGTGGGACTGTTGGGTCATATGGCAGTTCTATTTCCAGTTTTTTAAGGAATCTCCACACTGTTTTCCATAGTGGCTGTACTAGTCTGCATTCTCATCAACAGTGTAAGAGGGTTCCCTTTTCACCACAGCCTCTCCAGCATTTATTGTTTGTAGACTTTTTGATAGCAGCCAATCTGACCAGTGTGAGATGGTACCTCACTGTGGTTTTGATTTTCACTTCTCTGATAATGAGTGACGTTGAGCATCTTTTCATGTGTTTGTTAGCCATCTGTATGTCTTCTTTGGAGAAATGTCTATTTAGTTCTTTGGACCATTTTTTGATTGGGCTGTTTATTTTTCTGGTATTGAGCTGCATGAGCTGCTTGTATATTTTTGAGATTAATTCTTTTTTCAGTTGCTTCATTTGCTATTATTTTCTCCCATTCTGAAGGCTGTCTTTTCACCTTACTTATAGCTTCCCTTGTGCAAAAGCTTTTATCTTTAATTAGGTCCCATTTACTTATTTTTGCTTTTATTTTCATTACTCTGGAGATAGGTCATAGAGGATCTTGCTGTGATTTATGTCAGAGAGTGTTTTGCCTATGTTTTCCTCTAGGAGTTTTATAGTTTCTGGTCTTACATTTAGATCTTTAATCCATTTTGAGTTTATTTTTGTGTATGGTGTTAGAAAGTGTTCTGGGCTCATTCTTTTACATGTGGTTGACCAGTTTTCACAGCACCATTTGTTAAAGAGATTGTCTTTTCTCCATTGTATATTCTTGCCTCCTTTTTCAAAGATAAGGTGTCCGTAGGTGCATGAATTTGTCTCTGGGCTTTGTATTTTGGTCCATTGATCTATATTTCTGTCTTTGTTCCAGTACCATACTATTTTGGTGACTGTAGCTTTGTAGTATAGTCTGAAGTCAGGCAGGTTGATTCCTCCAGTTCAATTCTTCTTTCTCAAGATTGCTTTGGCCATTTGAGGTTTTTCTGTATTTCTATACAAATTTTGAAATTATTTGTTCTAGTTTTGTGAAAAACACCTTTGGTAGCTTGATGAGGATTGCATTGAATCTATAGATTGCTTTGGATAATATACTCAATTGCACTATATTGATTCTTCTAATCCATGAACATGGTATATTTCTCCATCTATTTGTGTCATCTTTGATTTCTTTCATCAGTGTTTTATAATTTTCTATATATAGGTCTTTTGTTTCTTTAGGTAGGTTTATTCCTAAGTATTTTATTCTTTTCATCTCAATGGTAAATGGAATTGTTTCCTTAATTTCTCTTTCTGTTTTCTCATTGTTAGTGTATAATATTGCAAGGGATTTCTGTATATACCCTGCAACTTTACTATATTCATTGATTAACTCTAGTAATTTTCTGGTGGTGTCTTTAGGGTTTTCTATGTAGAAGATCATGTCATCTACTGTTTGTAGCTTTTTTGATGATGGTCATTCTGACTGCATCTTTACCATTTTTAAGTGCTCAGTTCTGTGGCATGAAGTACATTCACATTGTTGTGCAGTCATCATCACTATCCATCTTCAGAGCTCTTTTCATCTTGCAAAACCGAAACTCTGTACTCAGTAAACAATAACTCTCCCTCCCACTTCCCTCCAGTCCCTGGCAACCACTGTTAGCTTTTCTGTCTCTGTGAATTTGAATAGTGACATGGCTTTTAAAATAGTATGTATATAAAGTTTTGTTACAGAGGTTAAACATTTTCCAAATATTTAGTTTTCACTTTATAAAGTGTTGTCATACAGAAGGTGTGCATGTTTTCAAGGTTCATATTTTTATGTCAGTAAATATGACCATCATTTGCTTTATGGCTTTTGAGTTTTAGGTTTTTCTTTGAAGAACTTTCTTTCCTTGAAGTAATCAAGTATATGCCTGATTTCCTCTAGTAACAAAAGTACTCTGGTCATACTTATAGCTCAGCACTTTCCCTTTTTTTCCTGTTTCTTATTTTATTGAAGTATAGTTGATTTACCATGTTGTGCCAATCTCAGCTATACAGCAAAGTATCTCAGTTATACACACATATATATTCTTTTTTTATATTCTTTTCCATTATGGTTTATCACAGGATATTGAGTATAGTTCCCTGTGCTAAATGTTGTTGATGTTATTTTGCTAAGTCATGTTTGACTCTTTGTCAACCCCATGGACTGTAACCTGCCAGGCTCCTCTATCCACAGGATTTCCCAGGCAAGAATACTGGAGTGGGAAGCCATTTCTTTCTCAGGATCTTCCCAACCCAGGAATTGAACCTGAGTCTCCTGCCTTACTTAGCAGGCAGATTCTTTAGCACTGACCCACCAGGGAAGCCCATGCTATACATTGGGACCTTGTTATTTATCCATTCTAAATGTAATAGCTTGCATCTACCCACCCTAAACACGCAGTCTATCCCTCTCCTCTCCTCATTGGCAACCACAAGTCTGATCTCTATGTCTGTGAGTCTGTTTCTGTTTTGCAGATAGATTCATTTGTGCCACGTTTTAGATTCCACATTTAAGTGAAGTGATACTATATGGCATTTGTCTTTCTCTTTCTGACTCATTTCACTTAGTATAATAAACTCTAGTTGCATCCATGTTACTGTAAATGGCATTATTTCATTCTTTTTTATGGCTGAATGATATTCCACTGTATATATTACCACATCTTCTTTATTCATTCATCTGTCAATAGACATTTAGGTTGTTTCCACATTTTGTCTATCATGAACATTCAGCATTTCTCCATTTTATTCTAATATTAATGACTAGCATTGATGAGAACTGAGTTCCAGGCTAACTTCATTGTACGTTATCATCTTGTTTAATTTTCATACCAAGCCAATGAGATGGGGCTTATTCTTATCTCCATTTAATGATGAGAAAATTGAGGTTTAGAGAGTTTGAATAACTTATCTACTTCAAGTGGAAAGCAGCAAGGTTGTGACTTGAGCCTAAGGCATCTAACTGTACTCTAACCATGAAACTATGGATCTGTTTTCTCTGTTAAATAGTGGTCCTTGAGAAGATGAACTGCATCTTATCTGTATTCTAACTGAGCACATAGATCCTCAACAATTATTTTTGGAGTGAATTAGTCCCTATGATTTAAACTCAGTAGCTGGAGCACAGCCTCAGATACTGCTATTCCTATCTCTTCTTTTGCTACCTCACTGTCTTATGAATTCAGTCTTGACCTTCTAAGCCCAAAGAACTTCTGCTTTTGCATAAGGATGAGCTTCCCTGGGTTGTCAGGATTCTCCTCCAGCATTACTGCCACTGTCTCAAGGGAAGTTGACTGCCTTCTCAAGACCCTGCTTTCTTCTCTGAGTTCTCCCCAGAGGCATTCATGCTCCACCTCCCTATGCTCTCTCTTCTTGGGGAACTGATAAGCACATGCCTTTCTTGCCAGATCACAGACCATAGGCTTATCCTTGTCTGGCAATGGCCTTCCCTCTTCTAAAGTCCACTCCATCCATTTAGCACTCCCTCGTGCCATGACTTGGCTTCCCAGTGGCTCAGTCGTAAAGAATCCACCTGTCAAGCAGGAGACACAGGAGACCTGTGTTCAATCCCTGGGTCAGGAAGATCCCCTGGAGAGGGAAATAGCAACATACTCCAGTATTCTTGCCTGGGAAATCCCATGGACAGAGGAGCCTGGTGGGTTACAGTCCATGGGTTCACAAAGAGTTGGCCATGACTTAGTGAGTAAACAGAGACATAAGCAAGGTACCATGACTAACTGACTTCTGGGCATGTCTGCTTCCTTCCTCAATAATTTCCCCACCAGGCTGATGGCTTTCACTTCTCCAGCTCCTACTGTCTCCCTGAAGGATTCCCATCCTCATATTGATGATTTTTCCACTGTGCTGGTCTCAAAACCTCCATTTTCGCAACAAAGATCCTTTCTCTTCTAATGTCTCTAACATCAGCCCAGTCCCGACCCTAGACTCAGTCACTGCAAAAATGCCGCTCCTTCTCTGGCTCTCTTGTTTTTCTGCCGCAGTCTCCTCAATCCACCTCCTTGCCAACTTCTGTTGCCACTGCTGCTAAGTCGCTTCAGTCGTGTCTGACTCTGTGTGACCCCATAGATGGCAGCGCACCAGGCTCCGCCGTCCCTGGGATTCTCCAGGCAAGAACACTGGAGTGGGTTGCCATTTCCTTCTCCAATGAATGAAAGTGGAAAGTGAAAGTGAAGTCACTCAGTCGTGCCCGGCTCTTCACGACCCCATGGACTGCAGCCCACCAGGCTCCTCCGTCCATGAGATTTTCCAGGCAAGAGTACTGGAGTGGGGTGCCATTGCCTTCTCCGTGCCAACTTCTAGGCCTGGACAAACACTTCCCATTGCGTCTACTTCTCCTCGTTGCTGAGGAAGTTCAGGAAACTAGGCTGTTTGGCTCCACTCCAAGTTCTTCCCTGGTGGCTTAGAGGTTAAAGCGTCTGCCTCCAATGCGGGAAACCTGGGTTCGATCCCTGGGTCGGGAAGATCCTCTGGAGAAGGAAATGGCAATCCACTCCAGTATTCTTGCCTGGAGAATCCCATGGACAGAGAAGCCTAGTAGGTTACAGTCCATGGGGTCGCAAAGAGTCGGACACGACTGAGTGACTTCACCTCACCAAGTTCCTTTGGTGCAACTTCAGAAGGACCCTCTCTGCTGCTTGGCCAGCCTCTCATCACCTGCCACTCGCTTCCTCCTTCACTTGCTAGCAAATCTTCTAAACCTTCCCAACTCCTAGAGCTGAGCTCCACTTTCCAAATTTGCCCGTGCCTCCTCCTTGACTGTGGAGGACAGGCCACCTTGCTGGAGCTCTCTCCACTCCCCTCTCCTCCTCCATGTTCCCTTCTTTCTCATCTTAGACAGGAAAATCTTTCTCTTCTCCTTCACCCTTTGGGGTGCTTATGAAAAATAATGGGAAAATATGGGCATTGAAAACTGACCACCTTGGACTTGAATTCCAGCTCAGGTATCAAGTAGTCTTGTGTCCTGGAATGCTCTATTTAATGAAGTCTTTCTTTCCTCACTCCTAGGTGAGCCTGATAATAGCATCTGCTTCAAAGGGACTTAGAGAAAGCCCTGAAGGGATGGGAGCACGGGCAGCATGTGACACCTGCCTAGATTTTCTGAGTCTTCTCCCCCAACTCCTACCTTCAGCTTTTCCACCTGAGTCCCCAATCCTGTTCCTTTTCTCTTTGGGTGCTTTGTCCTTTCAGTTATCTCCTACTTGTTTTCTGATATTTTATCTTCCCTTTGACTATTTTCCACTGAGATAAAAACATGAAGTTCCTTTACCCCCAGATTCCTTCTTGTGACTCTGCTAAGAATTCTAGCCTCCATTCTCCCTCTCATCTTAATTTTGTCTCCCTGGAGAGTAGTCTACACTAGCCGATTCTGTCTCTTGCCTCCCCACACTCTCCTTCATCCCTTGCTGTCAGGCCTCACCACCTTTTCTCTCTCCCTGATCACTGTACTTAAATTGGGTTCCTAAAGCCATGACAATCGAGGCCCTTGGATTCTTGGTTTTCCTTTATCTTCAGTCTGCCATGCTCAGCTGCAGCCCTGGACAGTGCCAGCGCCCTGTTCTGCTCGAGAAATCTGCCCTGACTGCACTGTACAATTTTGGTTCTCCTCCTATCTCTCTTGCTCCTCTTTCAGTTCATTCATTCAGTGTGTTTCAATTGAGGGTTTATTATGAACCACAACTGTGCTAGGTGATGGGGACACGGTGGTGACTTACACAGGCATCATCACTAGCCTGCTGGCCCCTGAAAATGTATGGTCTAAGAGGACAGACATCAGACAAACACTCATCTATTTTCTTTGTATCAGTTACCTGTTGCATCTGTGTGTGTGTGTGTGTGTGTAGCCATCTACTTACCAGAGTCTTACAAAAGAAAAACAGGGAGGAAGACAGAGAAGGGAAGCCAAGGAAGGACAGTTTGAGGAAGTGATATTTAAGCTGAGATCTGCAGGATGAATAAGTGTTAGCTGGGTGAGGAGTGGAGAATTTGGAGGGGTAGCTTCCAGGAAAAAGAAGGAAAGCTGTGAAGGTTTGGTGAGAAGGTGCTTGGCAAATTCAAGAAACTGAAAGCAGGCCAGTGTGGCTGAAGGTGGTGGAGGGATGAGGTAGGAGCTGTAAAGAGAGGGACATGTTGAGCAAGGTCTTGCAGGACATGAAGAGGGTTTGGGATTTACTCCCAAGAACAAGGGACAGCTGATGAAAGCCTCTCTTCCTCTGCCTGTTTCCGCATTTTGAGTGTGCCTCACAGATGGCTCTTTGGTGCTCTGCTCTTGGCACATTCAGTTTTATGGCTGAGTAATCACTTCTTTGTGGTTAATTCCTGAATCCTCATACCCTCCTGAATCCCATTCCTTTTCCCATATAATCTTAGATTATATACTGGGGTCTCTTTCTGATACTGTAGGTTAAATGTTGGAAACTGAATTCATTTTCCTTTTCAGAATCCTTCCTTCTCCTGTATTTCCTGTCTTGGTCAGTGGTACTCCTACTATTAACCCAGACTGGAAACACTGGTGTCTCCTTGACTTCCCCCTTTATTTACCTGTACATTGATGCTGAGGATATAGCAGGGACTCAAACTGAAGGAACTTGCATCCTAGTGGGATGCCCAATGGTAAACACATCAACATGTATTATAATGTCAGTTAGTAAATGGTAAGTGCTATCAATAAACATAAAGCAGATAAGAAGGGAGGGGTGGAGATGCTGCTTGTTTTCATTACAGAAGGAGTCTTTGAGGAAGGAGCTTTGAGCAAAGGCCAGAATGAGGTGAAGGATCGAGCCATGCGGATATTGGGGAAAGAATGTATCGGGCAGAGGGAACAGCCCTTGAGATGGTCCAGAGTGGGAGCATATTGGAGGAGCAATGAAAGCTCAGAGGCTGGAAAGCATCAAGTGACAGGCTGAAAGTAAAGAGACGAGGTCAGAGAAGCGGTACATTCAGACTGTGCTGGAAAGGGGGTTGGATTTAGTTCTAAGTGTGATGAGAGTCTTCAGAAGGTTTTGATCAGGAAAGTGATGTGTTCTGGTATACAAACACCATTCGGTCCCTCTGGCTGTCGTGAGAAGAATCAATTACCGGGGGTAGAGTGAAGACCACACAGGAATCCATGTCCTCGCCACATCACAGGCTCTTGCCCATATCTGTCCCTCTCTCCCATCTTCATAGCCACTGACCTAACTTAACCCCCTTCATCTCAATGTGAATTGCTGTTGTGGTCTCATAAATGATCTTCCCATCCTCCCAGAGCATGCTTTTCCCTGGTTTTCAGACCTTCAGTTGCTCCCCGCCCCACATATATGAAGTACAACTTCTTCAGTCGCATATTCAAGACCTCTCTTGTCTCCCGAACCTATCTCCCACTGCCGCCTTTCGCAGATCCCATGCTAAAATCACATAGAACTGTTCAGCTTCCTATGTAAGCTTCTTGCCTTTCCACCTCCAAGTTTTTGCCGAACCCATCCCATCTTCCCACGAAGCATTCTTTCACCATCCTTCGTCTCTGTAAGTTCCAGATTTCCTGATCCTGATTCCAGATTCTCTCCCGATTCTCCCAGGCAACAGGGATTCTTCCTGCCTTTGGACTCTTACATCTTTCCAATTACTCTAATCATTCTCTACGTTGTTATGACTCTTTATTGTACACATCTTATCTTCCTCACTAAATCATAAATTTCTAGAGGTCAGGGTCCAAACTTGATATATCTGTGCACATACCATCTACAAGGCCTAGCCCAATGCTCATAGTAGGTACACTACAGATATTTGTCCAGTGAATGAGTTCCTGGCACCAGGGTATTTAAACAGTCTATTTGGAGAGAAACAACCAAGCCATACAAGTGAATAATAAAAGACAGTATATAAAGGAGGGATAAACAACAGACTGGTTCCAAATTGGGAAAGGCTGTATATTGTCACCTTGCTTATTTAACTTATATGCAGAGTACATCATGTGAAATGCCAGGCTGGATGAAGCACAAGCTGGAATCAAGATTGCCAGGTGACATATCAATAACCTCAGATATGCAGGTGACACCACCCTTATGGTAGAAAGTGAAGAGGAACTAAAGAGCCTCTTGATGAAGGTGAAAGAGGAAAGTGAAAATGCTGGTCTGAAACTTAGCATTAAAAAAACTAAGATTATGGCATCCAGTCCCATTGCTTCATGTCGTATAGATGGGGAAACAATGGAAACAGTGACAGACTTTATTTTCTTGGGCTCCAAAATCACTGCAGATGGTGACTACAGCTATGAAATTAAAAGACGTTTGCTCCTTGGAAGAAAAGCTTTGACAAACCTAGAGAGCATATTAAAAAGCAAAGA
Source organism: Cephalophus harveyi (assembly GCA_006410635.1). Taxonomy (NCBI): domain Eukaryota; kingdom Metazoa; phylum Chordata; class Mammalia; order Artiodactyla; family Bovidae; genus Cephalophus; species Cephalophus harveyi. The sequence continues at coordinate 361,844 of SJYT01008166.1, forward strand.
TATCAGTTTGCTGACCAAGGTCTGTATAGTCAAAGCTATGATTTTTTCCAGTAGTTAGGTATGGATGTGAGAGTTGGACCATAAAGAAGGCTGAACACCAAAGAATTGATGCTTTTGAATTGTGGTGCTAGAGAAGGCTCTTGAGAGTTCCTTGGACTGCAAGAAGATTAAACCAGTCAATCCTAAAGGAAATCAACCCTGAATATTCATTGGAAGGACTGATGCTGAAGCTGAAGCTCTAATACTTTGGCCACCTGATGCGAAGAGCCGATGCATTGGAAAAGACCCTGATGCTGGGAAAGATTGAAGGCAGGAGGAGAAGGGGACAACAGAAGATGAGATGATTGGATTGCATTACCGACTCAGTGGACATGAGTTTGAGCAAGCTCCTGGAGACAGTGAAGGACAGGAAAGCCTGAGGTGCTGCAGTCCATGGGGTCGCAAAGAGTCATACACAACTGAGGAACTGAACAACAACAATATCAGGTGGCATATAGTCTATGGCCCATAGGAATTCAGAAGGAAGATGAGTAAGCAGTGGACTGCTCAGGGAAGACCTGATACCAGCTGATGGTTCTGGAGCACTTATTCTATGCTGGGCTCCGGGTTGAATGCTTTACATGCATTACGTTACTGTTCTTATCTACCCTGTCCTATAGGCACCAACATATAAGTAAATGCCTCATCTACAAATAAGGAAACTGAGGTAGGGAGGTGAAGTAATTTCCTTGCAGTCACAGTGTTATAAAATCTACAGACTTGTAACTTGAACCCATGCCTGTCTGATTGGCCAGCCTATAGCAATCACCCCACCATCCTGCCTTAGAGAACAAAGGAGAGACTTAGCTGTGAAAATAGGGTTTGCATTTTATTTCCTGTCTCATTCCAAAATGAATCTATAGCTGCTAAATATGAGCTAAGCTATGCCTGAGAAGATGACTAGGATTTAAGGATGAGGTAGGTGTTTCAGGTTAGGAAAGCAGCTATTTGTGGACTGTAAGGCAGACTTGTTCCTGGGCAGAAGCAGTGAGCTGACTAAATTGGTGGATGGATCTGGAGATGGGTTAGATGGGTAAGTGGATACAATGTGTGGAGGGCATTCAGTGCCAGGGAGAATCATTGTGTCGATGTGCTAGAGCACAAGGAGAGGGTGAAGGGTGTATGAAGTGGTCAGGACATAACTTGACTAAAAGAACATTCATGGGGACAGATTTAGCACTAAGCAGATGAAAGGAACTGTAGAATTTCTCCCTGCCTGCTCTGGTACCTCTCAAACAGCTGACAATCCTCTGAGACAAACAGCACCTCGGATGCAAACAAAGCACAGTGGAGACCAAGTGGGGAAAGAAGAGTTTACTGTTGTTGTTGTTAATATGTATTTATTTATCTGGCTGCATCAGGTCTCAGTTGCGGCATGCAGGATCTTTTGTTGTCATGCATGGACTCTAATTGTGGTACATGGGCTCAGCAGTTCGGGCTCGCGGGCTCAGGGGTTGAGGCACGTGGGCTGTCTAGCTGTAGCACATGGGTTCCAGAATGGGCATACTGAGTAACTGAGGTGCACAGGCTTAATTGCTTTATGACATGTGGGACCATGAGGGAAGTCTCTCAGAAGAGTTTTAATGAAAGATTGAGGGTAATTTCTAGGGCTGCGGTGTTTGGAAGAGGGCTTACAGACTACTGGGGATAGAAGAATAGAAGAGTGTGGCCACTCTTCTGGGACTGGGGGAAGGTGGTTTTGAAAGAGCATTACCCCAGTGATCACATACAGGCTGGACTATTAAGCAGTCCCTAACACCTTTCAGAGGAAGAGAAGCACTGTAGGTCAAAAATCCACCTGCATAGGGAGCAGCACCATGAAAAAGACTTGGGGGTCATAGCCGTCATCAAGTTCAATGACAGAACAGAGCTGCTTCACAGTCTAAGAAGCTAAGGTAAGTGCCTTAAAAGATGCAGTAACTTAGAAGTGTTGCACATTCAGCTCCAGACTCTATCGTGAGAATTTGTCTGTTTGGAGGCCAAACTCTACACCTAGCACTTCACAGCTGGGGGTGATTTTGACCTGCATTTGGTCAAAAAGGGGACATTTGGCAAAGTCTGGGGAGTTGGTTGTCACACTGGGAGGGAATGCTACTGACATCTAGTGGGTAGAAGCCAGGGTTGTTAAACATCCTACACAGCACAGGACTGCCCCTGCCTCTCACAACAAATTCCAGATTATCAACAAATTATCAATACTTTCAAGCCTGAGAAACCCTGCTCTAGAGGATGAGGCAACCAGGGCATGGTTAATGGTGGTGACGGTTTTTACAACAATGTCATTAGGAGCAGTTGAGAGTAGGAATGTTTTTCCTGGAGAGGATTTAGAGACCTGGGAAATAACTTAGAGAAGTGGGAAGAGCTGAACTGTCCAGACCAACTGTCTGAATTTCCACCATCACTGACCCTAACTATTGTAATGAGAGTTCAACCAGACCAAATGCTGGAAAATTAGGAAAATCAGAAAAAATATTGTAATAACAAACACTTACATACTGTTTACTCTATCTCAGGCACTCTTCTAAGAGTTGTACATATACCAGTACATTTATTTGTTACAACAAACCCATTGTGCCTATTTTATAAATGGAGAGACTGAGGCACAGAGAAAAGGGTAAGTGACTTGCTTAAGATCACCAAGCTTAGCGAGCAGCATGTGTTAAACACCGTATAGTATTGCTATGCTGCATTGGAAAGAGACAGATCTGGGCTCAGTCCCAACTTTACCACTTAGTAGCTGTGTAACAGTTGGCCTGCTACTTCACCTCTCTGAGCCACAGTTTCTTCATCTGGCAGAACAGGGATAGTAAGATGACAAATACTGGTTCTTTCAAAGAGTGATGAATGTAGTTCTCACTGCAACTCAAGGACAGATATATTTATTACTCTTATTTTATACACGCGAGGATTTTGTGGCTTAGAGAGCTTGAGTGACATGCCCAGGGCCACACAGCAAGGAAGTGGAGTGTCAGGATTTAAATCAACATTTGTCTGACTTCAGAACCTGTTTTTAACCACAAAGCCATTACATTTGCAAGCTTGTGAAGGGAGCGTGGCAAAACATACAGAATTGCCTGGAACATATTAAGCAATCAATGATAGCTATTTACGATTATATTAAAAATCATAATTATTATCCTCATGACCTGCTCAACCAGGTGCGCAGAAGGCAGCACAGTATTCTAGACAAAAGAACAAGATCAGCAGAAAATGAATGATATAGTGGCTTGTGTGTGGATCACAAACCCTCAGCCAGCTATTCCATAATCCTGAGCTTCAGCCTCCCCGGTAAAGCGGTGTCACGATTGATTCATTTGTCCTGCTCTCAGCACAGTCTACTATTCATAGCACGGGAGTGGGAGGAGCGGGGACAGTGTGAGGCTAATTTAATGTCAAGGTTTCATAGCCCATACATTTCACAGTCATAAAAAAAAAAAAAAAAAGAGGAATGTAGTGCCTTGTGCAAAACGGGAAAAGTCACCACATACTCACATACTGCACTGTGAATAAAACTACAGCTCACCTGATGGTTAATTCCACTGAGAAAGGATTTTGTTTTAAAACAATTGCCTGATTTCATTGTAGGGAATGCTGTATGAGTGTTTCCCACAGAGCGAGGTGGCATCTGCCTAGCTGGAGGCCTGGCAGCACACCGAATCTGCCTGCAGTGGATTCTGAAACGTGGAATTGTGGCTAGTGGGATGTCAAACAGGATGAGACTGAGAGCTGCTTGCTGTGATGGAGGTAGGTACCAAGGGCAATGGGAGCCCTGGGCAGGAGACCATCAACTGCCTAGGTAGGGGAGAATGATCAGAGTGATCCTTCACAGGGAGGGGCTATTTGAGTTGGGTCTTGAGGGATAAATAGGAGTTTGTCAGGTGGAGAAGAGGAGAAGGTATATAGACCAGAAAACGACAGCACTGCCAAAGGTCTGTGGCCTGGGAACTCATGGCCACTCCTAAAATATTCCATGGCTGGTTGTGGCAGGAGCTCAGGGAGAGAAGGCTGTGGAGTGAGGGAGATAAGGTTGGATATGTGGGCTGAAAGCACCTCATAAAGTGCCTGCAATAGGCTTCTGGGCAGTGTGGTACCGTGGAAAGGATTCCTGGCAGTGTGAGTAGAAATGTCCTAGGGTTTGGAGTGAACTGACTCTGAGCTCCATTCCTTGTTGTCTCTATGCTGATACCTCTCTGAGTATCAGCATCCACGTTTATAAGATGAGAAAATAATACCCACCTTAGAGGGCTGTTGATAGGATGAAACAAGATGAAGTATAAATTCCTGGCACAGTCACAGCATATTGTAGGCTCTCATCAATATTAATTCCCCTTTTTTGGATAGGTAGCGGGGGGTAGTTGTTTCCCGCCACAGAGATTTCATCTCATTTCTCTCTTAGAACAGTAGCTCCAATAGATTGTTGTAGAGATAGACTAGAGGCGGAAGGAAGACTCCACTCAGGAGGCTGCTTTGCTGGTCTTGAGCTATTCATGCTGGATTTTAATAGCTTCAGTTTCAGGGCTTTACATTCTCATTACCAGGAACCAGATCCTGGGCTATCGCCTGTGGTTCCACCATTTGGACCCCTCTGAGAAGACTGGATAATGAACTGTCTGAGCTTCTTTAGTTTTTCTAAGGTTGAAGGTATACAGTTTAAACAAGTTCAGATTTATTTGGCCACATGCAAATTGTCTCACTCCTGCTCTCCATTTCATTCATTCAATTCACTTGTTCATTTACCAGTTTATTTGTTTGCTCATTCATTCATCAGGCAAGCATTTATTGCGTGTCAGCCAATACCTGGGTTGTGAGGGTTTGATGACACAATTTCCCACTCTCCGATCTGGTTTTATAGATCAGAATTTGAAGAAACAATAATGGCATCCCCTCCCAGGGCCCACACATCACTGAGGCTACCCTTGGGTCAGGTGGACTCATTCCTGGCCTTTTTGGAAGATAATTAGCTGGACAGAGAACATGGCCCAGTGGAAACAGCCCTAGCTGGAAAATTACTGCTCTGTGCCACACTCTTTCAAACTCCCAATTTTCTAAAATCTCAGCAAGAAATTGTAAATCTGAGATGAGATATCCTGAGCTCTTTCTGAGAAAGAAGTCAGAAAAAGATAGATGAAAACAAATAGCTGGTGGGCAACGTGGGCTTCTTACTCCTAACTGGACTTGAGTAAATATACCCAGAGAATAAAATGGATTTCTCAATTTGATAAATCAGGGAATCTTATCTCAAGTCATGAAAATTTAGAGAATTAACCAAGAAAAACTATATGGATGTAGTTAAACAATCATTCTATCACCAAATTTAAAGGGTGAAATCTACAATGTTAAAGCTTCCACATCTCATTAAGAATTCCTGAAACACTTCCCTTTCCTCCCAAACCCAGACCATTGTCTCCTCCTCTTGCGGGCCATTCCACAAGCCTCCTCACAGGTCTGCAGGCTATGGTGCAGACACCTTGCTGTCCCTTCTCCATGGTGTCCTCAGAGTGCTCTCTGAAGACAGAGAGAACCCTGGCCCCTCTCTGTTCAGGCGCCTCTCTGACTCCCAGTCTCCCTCCTGGGGTTCAGGCTGCTCCAAGCTGGCCTCCCTGAACTCCTCCTCTGACTGCTCTGCTTCTTCCTTCGCATCTTTATTACACAGCGGGATGAAACTGGGACACAGTGCTGGGACTCTCTAGCTGAGAGTTATTTTCTTTTCCATCCCCATTTCCTTAAAGTCCAGCCCAGTTACCTCTTCCCAGCACCTTTCTCTGCCTCTCCCACCAGAGGGAGTGCCCTCGCCCGCAGGGTCAGCTCTCTACTCTAAAGCCTCTCGTGTGGCATTTTCAATGTTGTGTTCTGCTTTATTGGACGCTGTGTCTTTCTTACCTGCAGCGACCTTCACACATAAGGACACGGACTCTGCCTTCTAGTTCCTTGTTTCTCCACTGCCAGGCACAGTGCCCAGCACATGATAGACAACTCCATATGTGAGGTGTTTTTTTTTTTTTTTTTTTGAGTTGAATTAAATGATGAAATGGAAGGGAGGGGAACAGGTGTTCTAAAATAGAAGACAGGAAATAAGACCAACCAAATCTGACTTCTCAGCAAACAGTCAATACCCCTCTATTATGGGGGCTTCTTTGTGCAAGTGGGTAGGAACTGGGCCCTGATAACTACCCAGTCTTTGCCCTTGTGGCCTATTGCTTTAGCCTGTGGGCTTTGGAGCCAAACAGGCTGTAATGCCAGGCCTGAGACTTTCTGTGTGATTGGAGGCAAGCAACTTAACTTTCCATACCTTGGGGTTTTATCTGTAAAACCAGGGCAGTGATGATCTCTAAATATAAAGGTTTGTCATGAGAATGAATGAAAAAGTCCTTGTGAAGCATTTGGCCTAGTGGCTGGCATGATGAACATGGGACAAAATTCAGCTATTATTACAGAGCTCACTATCAAGCAAACTTGATCATGGGACAATCAAGAGCATCATTATTGAAATAATACTATGTTCTTGGTGGAATGTGCACACACATCCACAGGAAGACTTTAGATTTGTTGGGTAAAGTTTTTGATGAGATGCTCAAGGATGTGGCTTTGATACCAGAGGCATGATTGGGCAATAAGTGTGGTGTTGGAAATGTTCTAGGATTAGCTAGCTCTCAAGCTAATATCCTCTTTGTAGGATATTCAAGTCTATGGCTAGATTGGCGTTACTGGAAACACAAAAAGGGATGGGTCTGTGGGAAAGAGGAGGTCAGACTATCAGTATCCGGGTGGAGGGCTTTGGCAAGGAAAGTGAGTTTTCAAAGCTGAACTTCTGAGCTACTTTTCTGTAAAGTGTGTGATACAGCCCTTTCCTTGACCTTCCTAAGAGGTCCTCAATGAAGTTCCCTTCACTCTCATTGCTGTTGGAACTTATGTACAGAGTCCATCATGTGAAATGCCAGGCTGGATGAAGCACAAGTTGGAATCAAGATTGCCCTGAGAAATATCAATAACCTCAGATATGCAGAAGATACCACCCTAATGGCAGAAAGCAAAGAGGAACTAAAGAGCCTCTTGATGAAGATGAAAGGGGAGAGTGAAAAAGTTGCCTTAAAACTCAACATTCAAAAAATGAAGATCATGGCACCTGGTCCCATCACTCCATGACAAATCGATGGGGAAACAATGGAAACAGTGATAAATTTTATTTTCTTGGGTTCCAAAATCACTGTGGATGGTGACAACAGCCATGAAATTAAAAGATGCTTACTCCTTGGAAGAAAAGCTATGACAAACCTAGATAGGTATTAAAAAGCAGAGACATTACTTTGCTGACAAAGGTCCATGTAGCCACCCACTCCACTATGATTTTTCCAGTCATGTATGGACATGAGAGCTGGCGAATAAAAAAGCTGAGCACTGAAGAATTGATGCCTTCAAACTGTGGTGCTGGAGAAGACTCTTGAGAGTCCCTTGGACTGCAAGGAGATCAAACCAGTCAATCCTAAAGGAAATTAACCCTGGATATTCATTGGACGGACTGATGCTAAAGCTAAAGCTCCAATACTTTAGCCACCAGATGTGAAGAGCTGACTCATTTGAAAAGACCCTGATGCTGAGAAAGATTGAGGGCAAGAAAAGAATGGGATGACAGAGAATGGGATGGCTGGATGGCATCACTGACTCAATGGACATGAGTCTGCATAAACTCAGGGAAATAGGGAAGGACAGGTAAGCCTGGTGTGCTGCAGTCCATGGGGTCACAAAGAGTCGGACATGACTGAATAATGACAAGGGGGAGGAATGAGAAGTCTGGGCTCCAGGGGGTTGGTGAGAGTAGAGATGTCCCCAGGAGGCTAGCCATATCTGGGCTACAGATAATGCCAACCCCACATGAGAGGTTCAATGAGAAAGGCACACTGGGTTCACAGAGGCCAGAGAGGCAAAGGCAGCCTTGGTTGCAGCTGCAGAGGATGAAGATCTTCCCATTGCTAAATGTAGAGTGAAACAGTACAATAGAGTCAAGTTCGAGTATCTTGTGACTGCCCTTCAGGAGTGCTGGAAGTAGATAAACTAACATGAATCACTTGGCATCTCTGGGATCATCCCTCACATTATATCTAATTAGGCTGTTTCCAGCTGGGGCAGGTAAGGAACATGGCACCTGCCCAAAGACTTGAAGTGATGACTCTGTGTGCCTGAAATGCCAGATGGGACCAAAAGACACAGCACTGGTTAGTTTGTTCACTTCCAGATATCTAATTTTAGGTACTTACTACCTGCCAGATGCTGTGCTAAGTGCTTTACTTGCATCCTTTCTATTCATCCTCCCTGAAACTTAAGTTTGGTAAAATTATTAGCTCTCTGCTACAGATTAGAGCTTCCCTGATGGCTCAGCAGTGAAGAATCTGCCTGCGATGCAGGAGACACAGGAGATGTGGGTTTGATCCCTGGGTCAGGAAGACCCCGTGGAGGAGGAAATGGCAACCCACTCCAGTATTCTTGCCTGGAAAATTCCATGGACAAAAGAGCTTGGCGGGCTAATAGCATCGTAAAGAGTTGGACATGACTGAGCATGCATGCAGGCACTACGGCTCAGAAAACTGAGGTTGAGAAAGCCTAACTGACCCAAACAGGGTCACACAGCTTGAAAGTAGTAGAGCTAAAGTCTGCACTCTACCAGGTCTCTTGGAATCCAGAGCCAGAAAACTTAATAACTATGATAACTGGTTTGGGAGGGATCAGAGATTATCCAGTTCAATCAACTGTAAACCTAGAGGGAGAAACTCACAGTTGGAAAGTACATGGGACCAGGAGGTCATTTTTATTCTGTTGGAGGCACCTCTGTGTGACACTGGGCAAGTCACAGAACCTTCCTCAGCTCCAGTTTTCTTTTCCAAAAGTAGGGAAGAGAAGAGTTCACGTTCCGTTTACCTTGTAGGTTTGTTTTAAGGCCTCACATACGGAGTGGAACAGGATGAAAGCTACCATTTTGTCTTAAACAGACAGCAAGCATATTCGAGTCATCTTCTGTGGAGCAGCTACTTTCTGATTCATCTAGCCAAATGTGATTAACAAGGAAAAATTTAATATAGAACCACTCCCTTTTCTGACTCACTAAGAAAATGAGATAATCTTGAATATTGCTTTAAAATAAATAATTTAAAAGTTGAGTTTAATTTTTGGCTGTTATACGCTAAGTCTTTTCATATGCATTTAATCTCCAGTAAAACAAAATGAGGCTCGCAGATGGTGAAGTGATTGTCTTCAACCACGTAGCTAATAAGTAGTGAGGATGTGAACCCAGTACTACCTGGTTTTACCTCTAGGAGCTTTTGCATTCAGCAAGGACTTAGACCAGATTCATTCAATTTGCTTATAGAAGTGAGCAAGTCTGTCTTCATGGAGCCCCACTGTTTCAAATGAAGTCACTGTAACTGCCTGGGAAGGCACCTAATTTCTCCAGGCGCCCAAATGGAAGAGTTTCTGTTTTATCCTCTGCATGTCAAGGTCTGAATGTTTAGCAAAATCCAGCCTCTGTTAAATAAATCAACCAGCTCTAAATCATAGAGGATCCAACAGAAACAGAAGACATAGGTATCATTTGCTAAGAGATAACTTTCATTCCAAGAGATGGAGAGGGACAGGGAGGCTTGGCCAGCTGCAGTCCATGGGATCATAGAGTCAGACATGACTTGGCAATTGAACAACAACAGCTTTCATAGCTTTGAGGTAAAGGAAGAATTACATTTAAAAAGATGATGAACTATATTGAATGTGAAGCATTCAAAACAAAACAATGACATAAAAGGAGCATGTAAACAACAAACTGAGAAAATAATTCAACCAAAAATGGCTGAACTTTCAATTATATGATACATGCACATTGTTTTTGTTGCTTGGTCCTTAAGTCATGTCTGACTCATTTGTGATCCTGGGGACTATAGCCCATCAGGCTCCTCTGTCCATGGGGTTTTCCAGGCAAGAATATTTGAGTAGGTTGCCATTCCTTCTCCAAGGGATCGTCCCAATCCAAGGATTGAACCCATGTCTCCTGCACTGGGGAGTCTCACTGAGCCACCAGGAAAGCCCCATACATGCATATGAAGGAGCAATTCAAATTTGAAAAGAAAAATAAAACCCAAGGTCTCAATAGGTCAGTGACCTAAAGACATGAAGAGAAACTTTACAGAGAACAAAATACAAATGTTAAACACTTATCCTGAGAAACAATTTTTCCTGAATAATAATCAAAGAATTACAGATTAAATAATTTTGATCATCATAATAACATATAATATTTTATAGTTCTTAACATTTACTAAGTGCTTAATATATATAAATTTTCTTAATCTCAAAAATCTTATTAGGAGATAGTGCTATTTCCATTTCATAGATGTAGAGACTGAGGCCAAGTGATGTTCAGTAACTTGCTCCAATCAGATAACTTGTTAGGGTATAACTGAGGTTTAAACCCAGACACTTTGGTTCTTACATCCAGGTTACACTTAGGAAATTAACAAAAATAAAAATACTTAAAAGTATTTTTATTTTTTAAAATATTCAGTGCCAGTAAAGTTCTTGAGAGAATCAGGGCTGATTTCTTCATAAACTGGTACAACTCTTTTGAAAAGCAACATAGCGATAGGTAGCAGTAGCCATAAAAACACATGCTTTATCATGGAAACAACCTAAATGTCCATTAACAGTTGAATGGATAAAGAAGATGTGGTGCATCTATACAATGGAATACTACTCAGCCATGAAAAAGAATGGAATACTGTCATTGGCCACATCATGGACACAACCAGATTATCATACTAAGTGAAGTCAGAAAGAAAGACACATATTATATGATATCACTTACATATAGAATTAAAATATGGCACAAATAAATCTACCTATAAAACAGAAATAGACTTACAGATATAGAGAACAGATTTGTGGTTGCCAAGGGTTGGGGGAGGGAGAAGGATGGACTGGGAATTTGGGGTTGGCAGATGTAAGCTGATCAGATGTAAATGGACCATGATACCAAATAGTGAGGAGAATGGTTTAGAAAATTAATGCATATTAGCCTCTGGAGTTATACAAAGTCATTACTAATAGTAATAACTAAAATCCATAAAAATATATTAAATGTTTATTCTTTCTTATATAAAAAATTTAATAATATAAACTATTAGTTTAGTAGATATTTAAAATATGTCTATTGCAAACCATGGATGAACAAGAATGTGCAAACATTCAAATAGTTGCATTAGCAAACTGGGATTTAAAATTGATTTGTCAAAAAATTTTTTTTGTTTAAATAGACATTCAACATTTATTTCTATTAAGAGAATTTTCTAAAAAGAAAAAGGACAAAGAAGGAATATTTCATATAATACACAAGTATTTGGAGATTCAATTTTCCATGTTTTAAAAGCTGTATGCTGCTGCTAAGTCGCTTCAGTCGTGTCCGACTCTGTGCGACCCCATAGACGGCAGCCCACCAGGCTCCTCCGTCCCTGAGATTCTCCAGGCAAGAACACTGGAGTGGGTTGCCATTTCCTTCTCCAATGCATGAAAGTGAAAAGGGATAGTGAAGTCGCTCAGTCGTATCTGACTCTTCGCGACCCTGTGGAAAGCTGTATACCCTAATAAATTTCCCATACTACTTATCATATGGGTTTACCCACACTTTGGTATTCTCCTGATAGAGAATTTGGAATTTGAGATAACGGATCTTTTTTGTTTGCTTTTGTTAATGTTGTTAAAGAGTTGGCTTACTTAAAAAATCATTCATTCATATATTGAATAATATATTTTTTGGACAATGTGATGTTAGGACCATGGCTCATATGTTGTAATATATTAACATACATCTTATAAACTGTATTTCTTTTCTTTGGCCTATGAGCTATACTGAAAGCTGACCCAAAGATGCCCAATTTTCCTGTGGATTTCTAGAATCAGAAACTAATGAATAAAATCCTATTTCAGAAAAAAATGTAGAAAATTTGCTTTCAGTTTTCATTAATATATCTCGTTCAGAAATAAAAAGATGAATGGATGAGTCTGAAAAAGAAGAATGGCTGAAATTATAAAAGTGATTCTAGAATGGAAGCCATATTCCATCCATAATTCAAATTGATTCTAGAAATGGATGGGTTAGGCAAAATTAATGACTGGATCCTGAACTTGGAGAAGCAGCCACTTCAGAGTCATGAGTGTGGGGTCAGAGAAAACAGTTCTTTTCTTTCTACTACTTTGGGGAATTGCATCTTTGCATCCATATCTGTAGAACTGAAAGGCATAATCTCAAATTCATAGGTAAAGAGAATTAAGTAAGAGCACCCACGTCATCATTCATTGCACCCTCTTATTTTACAGATGAGGAATGTAAGTCCAGCATGGTGAAAATGGACTTGGAACCCACATGTCTTGCTTGAGTCAGTATTCTTCAAGCACAAAAGCTGGGAACCCGGGTTCTGGAGTCAGAGGGCTGTTACAGTTTTGGTTCTGCCAGCCTCTGACACCATGACCTTGAGCAAATTGCATACATTCTCTGTCTCAGTTTCCATACCTGTAGAGTGGGGACGGTAACTGTCTAATTCAAGATCAAGTATGGTAATTAAAAAGTCAGACTAAGGGTGGTATCTGGCACATTGCAAGCTCTCAGTAATTGCTCCCTATTATAAGCAGTGATCCCCAAACCAATTCTTATGATTGTCTTTATTTGACACTCAGTAAATTTTTACACTTGGACCATCACTAGAGGGAGGATTGGCAAATTATATCTCAGATGTTTTGGAGCAGGGAATTACTGCAGTGGGGGAGGGCTTAAAAGGAAGAGAAAGAGGAGATGGGGGTTCAGGAAAAAGCTGGGCATGGAGGTGTGGTTCTGATGGGGGAGACTGGCAAACAGTGAGCATGGAGGCAGTGCAGCACCCTGGTAACAGCGTCATTTGTTGAGCACTTCTTGTAAGACATTCGCTGGTGGCTCAGACGGTAAAAACATCTGCCTGCAATGCGGGAGACCAGGGCTCGATCCCTGGGTCGGGAAGATCCTCTGCAGAGGGAAATGGCACCCCACTCCAGTACTCTTGCCTGGAAAATCCCATGGACGGAGGAGCCTGGTAGGCTATAGTCTATGGGGTCGCAAAGAGTCGGACACGACTGAGCGACTTCACTTTCACTTTCTTGTATGCTAGGCTCTGTGCCTCATCATTATTGATTCTGCCTCTGAAAAATGGGAGTAATAATTATACTTCCTTTATAAGAGTTGTTGTGAGTACTTTGTGTGATACTATGTGTCAAAGTACTGCTAGTTCTAGATCTGGGAGACAAGGGCCTAAAGAACTATGGATGGAGGTTTGGAACATTGTACAGGAGGCAGTGACCAAAACCATCCCCAAAAAACAGAAATGCATGAAGTCAAAGTGGTTGTCTGAGATGGCTTTGCAAATAGCTGAGGAAAGAAGGGAAGCAAAAGCAAGGGAGAAAGGGAAAGATATACCCAACTGAATGCAGAGCTCCAGAGAATACCAAGGAGAGATAAGAAGGCCTTCTTAAAGGAACAATGCAAAGAAACATAGGAAAATAATAGAATGGGAAAGACTAGAGATCTTTTCAAGAAAATTAGAGATATCAAGGAAATATTTCATGCAAGAATAGGCATGATAAAGGAAAGAAACAGTAAGGACCTAACAGAAGCAGAAGAGATTAAGAAGAGGTGGCAAGAATGTACAGAAAAACTATACAAGAAAACTCTCAACTACACAGATCCTAAGCTATTTAAAATCCTAAAAGATGATGCTGTTAAAGTGCTGCATGCAACATCTCAGCAAATTTGGAAAACTCAGCAGTGGCCACAGGACTGGAAAAGGTGTTTTCATTCCAATCCTAAAGAAGAGCAATGTCAAAGAATGTTCAAACTACTGCACAATTGCACCCATTTCACATGCTAGCAAGGTTATGCTCAAAATCTTTCAAGCTAGGCTTTGGCAGTACATGAACCGAGAACTTCCAGATGTACAAGGTAGGTTTCAAAAAGACAGAGGAGCTAGAGATCAAATTGCCAACATCCATTGGATCATAGAGAAGGCAAGGGAGTTTCAGAAAAATATCTACTTCCGCTTCACTTTCTATGCTAAAGCCTTTGATTGTGTGGATCACAACAAACTGGAAAATTCTTAAAGAGCTGGAGTACCAGAACACATTACCTGTCTCCCGAGAAACTTGTATGGAGGTAAAGAAGCAACAGTTAGAATCTTACATAGAACAACAAACTGGTTCAAAATTGGGAAAATAGTACAACAAGGCTATATATTGTCACCCTACTTACTTAATGTCTGGAGAAGGAAATGGCAACCCACTCCAGTATTCCTGCCTGGAGAATCCCATAGACAGAGGAGTCTGGCAGGCTACAGTCCATGGGGTTGCAGAGTCGGACACAACTGAGCGACTAATACACACACACTTATTTAACTACTATGCAGAGTACATCATGCAAAATACTGGGCTGGATGAATCACAAGCTGAAATCAAGATTGCTAGGAAAAATATCAGCAACCTCAGACAAGCAGATGATACCACTCTAATGGCAGAAAGTGAAGAAGAACTAAAAAGTCTCTTGATGAAGGTGAAAAAGGACAGTGAAAAAGCTGGCTTAAAACTGAACATTCAAAAACCTAAGATCATGGCATTTGGTCCCATCACTTCATGGCAAATAGGAGAAAAAGTGGAAACAGTGGCAGATTTTATTTTCTTGGGGTCCAGAATCACTGTGGACTGTGACTGCAACCATGCAATTAAAAGAGGCTTGCTCCTTGGAAGAAAAGATGTAACAAACCTAGACAGGTTTGTTCAGAGAAGGCAATGGCACCCCACTCCAGTACTCTTGCCTGGAAAATCCCATGGACGGAGGAGTCTGGTAGGCTGCAGTCCATGGGGTCGCTAGGAGTTGGACATGACTGAGCGACTTCACTTTCACTTTTCACTGTCATGCATTAGAGAATGAAATGGCAACCCACTCCAGTGTTCTTGCCTGGAGAATCCCAGGGACGGGGGAGCCTTGTGGGCTGCCGTCTCTGGGGTCACACAGAGTCAGACACAACTGAAGAGACTTAGCAGCAGCAGCAGCAGCAGACAGGTTTGTTAAAAAGCAGAGACATCAGTTTGCCAACAAAGGTCTGTATAGTCAAAGAATGCTTTCTCCAGAAGTTATGTACGGATGTGAGTGGACCATCTTTATGGTCCAAATGAGGCTGAGCACCAAAGAATTGATGCTTTTGGTGCTGGAGAAAACTATTGAGAGTCCCTTGGACTGCAAGGAAATCAACCTGGAATATTCATTGGAAGGACTGTTGCTGAAACTGAAGCTCCAATACTTTGGCCACCTGATGTGAAGAGCCGACTCATTGGAAAAGAATCTGATGTTGGAAAAGATTGAAAGCAAAAGGAGAAAGGGGCGGTAGAGGATAAGATGGTTAGATAACATCACTGACACAATGGACATGAATCTGAGCAAACTCTGGGAGACACTGGAGGACAGAGGAGCCTGGTGTGCTATAGTCCATGAGGTTGCAAAGAGTTAGACTTGTCTTAGTAACTGAACAACAGCAGCAACAACCTGTGTCAAATATTTGAACAGTGAGTACCTGACATACAATATAAAGTTAGTTGTTACTATTATTATTATTAAATCTCTCATGTTTCAGATGAGGAATGCTTAGTAACACACAGCATGGAGCTACTAGGTGGCAGAAACCAATTGTTTTCTGACTGTGAGGCTCTAAACTCTGTAGAGTGCCCAAGGCAAGTAGAGTCTTCCATCCTCCTCCTTGCGCTCAGCTCTGCCTCTCCACCTTCCAGTGATGTCAAGATGGGCTCTGCCATCACTTGGACCTGGAAGGGAGTCTTGGCTGTGTAATCTAGGCAATTCACTTCCCCCACAACTCCTTTTGCTCATCTTTGAAGTGGAGGATGGTATATTTCATAGGAATTTCATGGGAATTCAACAAAATGTTCTGAGTACAGTTGTTTAGCCCAATTGGCAGATGAAAAGTACTCAGTGGGTATTACATTGTTATTATAAAGTGGGCTCTTGGGTTCTTCTCGACTAAAGTTCCCAGCTGCTGACATTTCCATACTTAACCTTTATACTGGAACAGTCTGTGACAAAAGGAAACTCTCAGAAACCTAGGCTTTGACAGCTGTCTCGCTGTCTTTGTAATAAGCCATTTCTTAATTCAACACCGTGTGAAGCAATGTGGCTATCTCTTCCAGCTTCTAAATTCATTGATGGTATCAGTCGGTGATGAAATGTCAGAGCACTTGGATCCAACTGTCCCACTGCTGGTCTCCTGGCTTTCCCTGGGTGAATGGTAACATTTTCAAATGGATAAAAATCTCCAGGCAACGTCTCTCTCCTCCTCCAGAGCAGATTTATTACGGAGTGGTTGGCATTTCCACATGCTCTGCATTTGTCAGTGTCAGATTCGTATGCGTTCTCAGGTCTCTATACATATACAGGCATAATTTAAATGGCAGGCGAACAAAGGCTATTTTTCTAGCTTGGAGATATTCCAAAAGATCTTTGCATTTCATCTATTTTTAAATGTTTGTGCAATTTAAAAGTATGGTAATATCAAATGGTACAGGGGAAGACTGAATATTCAGCTTCCAGCAACTGATCACATGCCACGTGCCAGGCACTTTTTATGCAATATTTTACTTAACTGTGGGATGCATATGCAACATTTTTGGTCTATATAAGGGGAAACTGAGGCTCAATGAGATGAGCTACTTGTTAAAGACACACATACACACACATGAAAATCATACTAGTTGAGGGTGATGGGTGTGAGACAAACCACTTTGACTTTATATTTTCTCGTTCTGCCACTTTATCATAGCTTCTTCAGCAGAATAAACTATTTACAGAGCACCTTACCATATGCCAAGCACCCTGCAAGTATCTGGTGATACAGCAGTGGAAAAAAACAAGCAGCAATTCCTGCCTTCAAGGAACTTACACTCTAGTGGACAGACAATACATTCTGGGACGTGGTGAAAAGCTCACCTTCTTTGGATAGGATGAGATGGGAGAACAGGCAGCATACAAGAATGGCTGAAAGTGTGGTTTCTGTTCATTCCCAGATCACACCAGAATGAGACATGTTCAGGGTAGGCCTTTGACAAAAGTTTGAAAAGAGTGATGGTGCATTAAGCTGTGACAGTTCCAACCAACTCTCTATTCTCTCCCCTGCCACATTTAGATTGCTCAGGGTTTAGATGGTAAAGAATCCACCTGCAATGCAGGAGACCTGGGTTCGATTCCTGGGTTGGGAAGATCTGGAGAAGGGTGGCAACCCACTCCAGTATTCTTGCCTGGGAAATCCCAAGAACAGAGGAGAATGGTGGGCTACAGTCCATGGGGTCACAAAGAGTCGGACACTACCGAGTGACTAACACACACTATTGTTCCTCTAGGGCAAGTAGAGACAAAGTGGGCTATTGGCATCCCTAGTGGCTCAGACAGTAAAGAATCTGCCTACAACGCAGGAGACCCAGGTTTGATCCCTGGGACAGGAAGATTCCCTGGAGAAGGCAATGGCTACCCACTCCAGTATTCTTGCCTGGAGAATCCCATGGACAGAGGAGCCTGGCGGGCTACAGTCCATGGAGTTGCAAAAAGTCAGACATGACAAAGTGACTAAGCACACATGTGCGTGCGCGCACACACACACACACACACACACACTGAGCAGCAAGCCATGGGGCGAGACATTGTCAGGGCAGTGAGGCTGGAGGAGTGGGAGTTTCAGGATGCATCAAGGAGGTGCTCAGTAAACAATAGTGGCACACTGTGGCCACAGACACTCCTTTCCTCAAAATTCTGCAGCGGAGTAAATGGTGCATTAAGCTGTGACAGTTAATGGGAAAAGAACAACTCATCTTCCTGTTATTTCCAAAAGTAGTGCTACTAACTATCATTGATGCAGCCATGTCTCTGTGTCAGGCAGTGTGCTACATACTCTGTGTGCAGTGTCTCATTTAATTCCAGAAGAAAAAAAATGAAATTGAGACTCAGAGAAGCTAGTGAATGGAGAAATTGAGATTCAACCCTGAATCTCTGCCACCCTACACTGAGCTGCCTTAGTTCCCCAGAAAGCTTTAAAGAGAATTAGAATTAATTCATGATGTGCTGTGTCTTCTTCTTCTTGCATCTCAAAGTGTGGTCTGTGGACCAGCAGCATTGAGATCTTGTCAGAAATGCAGGGTCTCAGGCCCCAACCCGGACCTATGAATTAAAATTTGCTTTCTGCTGAGACTCCTGGGCAGACTGACGTTTCAGATGCACTGTTCTGTATCTCTGCCCAAAGATATGACATAAACACTCCAGAAGATGGTGGGCACATACTTCTCTCTGCCTCCAAAAACGATCATTTCTAGAATTGAATTGATGGCTATTGTTAAATTTAATCAAGAAGTGGAAGTTTTAAAAATTTATCTGGGTGTCTGTTAAATAAAATGGAAATGGAAGAACCACCGAGTGCTCTAAGAAGTTAGCTGAAATATAGAGGGAAATTTTCTGTTTCAAGGATGTTTTTCTAGGCTTTCTAGGAAAGGGGTGCTCATCGTTAATGACTTTTCTTGACGAGAATTAAGATCATATAGTGGGAATTTCAGATCATATGACAGCAGTTTGGAGAATGAATAAGGTGTGGGGTGCAGCTCATTAACCTGGATATAGGATAAAATGTGGTAGGTTTGAGCTTTTATCCCAAATTTGTCCACAAATTCACTTTATAGTCTTGGGCAAGTCATCAAAAGCTCTCTACCTGGTGGTCTTGGCCTAGGAACTTCAGCACAGCGTGGGAGTGTTTTTATGCTATTATAAGGATAAAAAGGGAAATCAGTTTTAAAGGCAGGAATATTAAGTAGGTTAGTATTCTGGAACCTCAAAAATTCATACGAGTAGGCTAAATTGTTAGTCCCTTTCATCAAGCAATAACCCAATCAATCAAGCCATTAAAAAGAATTTATTGGAAAGTTGCCGAGTGCTTGGAGTACAAAAGGAGGCATACTCCTGGGGGCAGACAGCAGTAATTATGAATCACTTTCAGTCTGCTCACTGCTCCAAAAACACTAAGCACAGCCGTGAGTGTAAAGATGCTGTGACGACAGGCCCCGGGCACAGGGGATTAGGTGGGTGGCTGGGAGAAGACTGCTTCTTTTCCTGTTGGCTCCTGGCCTGACCCTTCTCGCCTAACATCCAGAGCAGAGTTTTCCCAGGCCTGTTGAGCATCCACCCTGGAACTCGGATGGAGGTCAGGCGCCATGCTATGAAGGCAGAGAAAGTAAGGGCTTGGAGTCCCTTAGCCCTTCTCTCCCTTTTCCACTCAGTCCCATTGGTCCTAACCAGTGACCTGAGTGCTTTCTTATTTCCCTGCCCTCCACATTACATTCATTAGCTTGAGCCCTCTGTCTTTAGGCCTTCCTGATCCAGGACAGATCAGGTCCCTTGCGTCCTCAGCAATGTTTAATGGTCCTCACCAGCTTTGCAAGTCCCACTGCCTTAGCCTGGCTTTCGGGGTTCTCTGTGACTCGGCCTCACAGTCTTTCTAGTTTCACTTTGTCTGTCTCTCCCCAATCTCCAGCCATGAAGGTATGATCATCATGTCCATATATACCATGTGTATATCCAACTCCACACCTTTGTACTAACTGTTTCATTCTTCTTAGACTGCATCTTCTGATCCACTCCTCAACTTTCAGAATCTTCCTTCCACCTTGCGCAGGTTTACACTTGAAGTCATGGAGACTTGGTCTCCATGAAGACCTAGGAACACTTTCCTTATTTTCAACTTACAACCTTTCTGAGTCTGTCCCACATAATGATTGATGAAAATCTTTTTTTCCTTTGTCAGGCTGTGGGATCCCAGAGCAGAGCAGCCTTAATTTTGTGTCCTCGGAGGCTAACCCAGTCCATGCTTTTAATTGAAGAACACTCCTGAGCAAGGGCCACTGCTCTTGGCAGGCTATAGGAATCTACACACTTAGCATAAAGAAGTACTGGGGGTCTCTTCATACTAAGACAGACACTTACTAGTTGTGTGATAAAGAAAGATGAATTAACCCCTCTGAGCCTGTATTATCCGTGGTAAAATGGAAGTAGCGATGACGTCTGCTTTACAGGGTTATTGAAAGGATGACTGTCAGTGCAGGAACAGGCAGTTCTTGCTGTCTGAACGTTAACAGTTTGGTGACTCTACACTTTCTCCTCCCCAGGCCCCTTTCTTCCCACCAGACTTCTCCTACACACTCTTCAGATCCCAACTCTGAGGTCACCTTTTCACCAAGTGCTCCCACCCTCCCCCACATCTGTGGGAAATGTCCCTGGTGTGTCTTTTCAACAAGACCCTGGCTTTCCTCCGTCACTTGCTCATCTCACTGTGAGGTCATTCCTTATAGATAGACCAATAACTAGGGCAAGAGCAATAATTTTTATTGAACTCTTACTGTGTGCCAGGGTCCATACTAGGTGTTTTTCATGGTATCTTATTCAGTCTCCATAATGACCCTATGAAGTAAGGTTTTCATTTTACAGGGAAAGAAACAGGATAGACTGGATTTAATAAATTGTTCAAGATCACCCAGTTAGTGTCAGGACTGGGATTCAAATCAACCTTGGTCTAACTGGGGGCCCATGTTCTCAATGCCAAGCTCATGCTTCCTGAACCAAGTTCCTGAATATGCTAAAGCAAACAAATCCCGAAAAGCAAAACCACAAAACAAAGCAATGTTTAAAATCAGTGCTTAGTAAATGGATAGGCACTGTAAGAATCTCCCCCTTTCCTCCTTTTTTTTGCCCAGGAGGGTTTGGGGGAGATAAGGGAAGAGCCTCCTTCTCCGGTTTGCAGCATGGTTGGGACTGAGCTCATTAGAAACCCACGGAAGTGAATTAAAGAAGCATGGCTTGTGCCAGCCTACCTAGCCACATTTTAGGTTCCTGGGGCATATGGGCACCAGCTCATTTAAAAAGCATTTTTAACAAAAGCACACAACAGAAATGTTCAACATATGTTAGAGTAGGTAGGGATTCATGGAATCCTAAATCATCTTGCTTTTTATAGCCCTCTGGAAAGGGGCAAATGAGTGCAAGCCCTTTTCTCCTTCAGGGTACGGAAGGAGAGGCCAGGCTGAGGAGCAGGGCTGGAGTGGCCAGTGCTGTGGA
The DNA here is from genome assembly GCA_006410635.1 of Cephalophus harveyi. Taxonomy (NCBI): domain Eukaryota; kingdom Metazoa; phylum Chordata; class Mammalia; order Artiodactyla; family Bovidae; genus Cephalophus; species Cephalophus harveyi. The sequence continues at coordinate 383,085 of SJYT01008166.1, forward strand.
CTGGAGGGTCCCAAGCCCCCAGCCCCCACCATCTGATAGGTTCCCAGCCCCCATGTCTCTCCCACCCACCTGCCACATCATTTGAAATATGCCCTTCCATGCTCATTCTCTCCAAGACAGTGCCAACTCTAAGCAACCATTCCCAAAAAAGGTTTTTAAAATGATGACATAAGTAATACATGCTAATTAGAAAATAGGTTTAAAGGCGAAAAATCATCCTTATTCTCACTTTTTAAAAGAAAACATTTTAATTTTTTTTTTCTCTCTTCTCTATACAAATTTAAAAGGTGGTTTCTCTTAAAATATTGTGTTGCCATAATGACACTTGGTTTCATCTGAAATTAACTATTCTCAAACCTTGAGATAACCAACGCATTTTTCTTATGGAAATGTTTGTCTTAAATTATGCTATTGTACTATGCTTTAACCCAAACACTCTCCTCAAGTCAGTGCCACCTAATGCCTCAAAACCTACTTGATAAACCATTATGTTATACTCTGGTATTATTTCCCAAATCTATGTAAAGAAAAAAATTAGTATGGCAATATGTCCTTCTACAAGATTCAAGTTAATAATTGTATGGCCGGGATGAGTTGTCTGATGCCAAGATTATTCCAAAATATATCTTATGGATGAGGGGGCCTGGTACCACTCTTGTCTCTTATACACATCTAGATGTGTATAAGAGACAGGATATAATATGTATACAAAGTTACATATATGATGTAACATATACACACATATATGTGTATATATATACATATAAATATACATGTATATTTGTATTTATTTCCTTTACCAATTGTGATTATATTAAATGTTTTATAATTTGCCCCCCCATTTAATACTACCATTTCAAGTCAATAGTATATATTTACATCATCATTTTTAATAGCTCTGTGGTCTTCAGATGAATGGCTTATCACAATTTATTTAACAATCCAGTGTTGTTGGACATTTAGGTTGTCTAACCAGCTGTTGTTGTCATTGACACCTCCAGAAACATCCTCATTTACTCCACTCTGAGCACCTGTCTTATTACTTCTTAAAACGAATTCCCCAGGCACCCTATCTTAAAAACAAATGACAGATTACCACTGGGTGTTGTAATCACTATTTAATAGACTGCTGTGAACTTGTTCAGAGGCTCCTTTTTTTTTTAATAACAGTTATGAGCTCTGACAAAAAGAAAAAAAAAAGGAGGCTTGTTGGGGTAAGGGTGGTTGGGTGTTTGGGAGAAGAGGGGACAGAAGGAAGAATATCTTAGGGGTGTAAAAACATCACTAGAGGAAGGTAGGACTTGGTGCCATTCCACTAACTCAGAATTGTAGGATCAGACTAAGGACATTGGATCAAATAAAACAAAAACAATAACACCTCTTCCTCAAAAACAAACAAACAAACAAACAAACAAACAAAACCAGACAGCAGAGATGCGAAGCCTTCAACATTTTCCTCCCTAAATTGCAGTTTTGCCAATTTTGGACCTTTGGCCTGAAATCTTAGCATGACCATCATTGTTGACCTTTTGGAAAATATCTTAGCAGTTAAAGAGCCACAAAAATATTTCCACTATTTGATTCAGTAATAGTACTTCTGGAAATACATCCTAAGGAACTAACTTCAAGGAAAGATAAAGCTATGTACATAAAGATGTTCCTTACAGGGACTTCCTCGGTGGTCCAGTATCTAAGACTCCATGCTCGCAAGGCAGGGAGCCTGGGTTCAATCCCTGGTTGAGGAACTAGAAACCACATGCTGCAACTAACACCCAGTGAGGTCGAATAAATAAATAAATATTTTAAAGAGATAAAAAAGACATTCTTTACAGACTTAGTAAAAGTAAAACACTTTTACTCAATGAAAATAGTCACAGTTAAGTAGATTATGATACAGCTACCTGCCAGAGTAGCATATAGCCATCTGATACTCACTAGCTATGTGACCTTGGGCAAATTATTTAACCTTTCTTATCTATTAAATGGAAAAGACCCTGATGCTGGGAAAGATTGAGGGCAGGAGGAGAAGGGGGCAACAGAGGATGAGATGGTTGGATAGCATCACTGATTCTAATGAACTTGAGTGTGAACTAACTCCGGGAGATAATGAAGGTCAGGGAAGCCTTGTGTACTATAGTCCATGGGGTTGCAAAGAGTTGGACACAACTTGGTGACTGAACAACAGCAATCTATTAAATGGGGGTAATAATATTTGTTATTGTAGGCTTGCCGTCAGGATTGAGATAATATTTGAAGAGTACCCAGCATGATGTCTGATACATTATAAGATCTGAATAAATAGCAGGTGTGTATACAAAGTATATGTCGCATTTATGGAAATTAGTGTGAGCTAATAAAAAGTTGCCTCCAAAAGTGTATACCTACCTGTCAGTCTTGGAGAATTCCTGCATCTGGAACTGAATATCTTTTTTGTCTCAGGATAGACTCTGTGGCTTCCCAGTTTCAGGACCACGAGACTCAGTTATGCCAATGCCCAGAGGTGTCAAAACTTAGAGTCTATCTTCACTTTAAATGAAATTAATGAAAACCTGGGGTAGATACTAAAGTGACAATTACTGAGAGAAATAGAAATATTTGTAGAACAGAGACATCTATCCCAAACTATGATGCTTTCTCCGCCCAGAGGTAAGGAGCAGAGGAAGTCAAAGCAGAAGGCGAAGCTGCAATGTGGGATGAAATTACAGGGAGCAACAAACCCTAATGAGAGAAGTAACCCAAATGTCCATCGATGGAAAAATAGCTCGACAAAAGTGTGGTATATACGTGAGATAGACTACTACCCAGTGTTAAAAAGGAATAGAATTCTGATGAATGCCCCAACATGAATGAACCTTTTATGCAAAAGGAAACAAAACAGACACAAAAGGACAAATACTGTAGGATTCCAATTATATGAGGTATCCGGAATAGACAAATTCTCAGAGACAGAAAGTAGACTAGAAGTTACCAGGGGCTGGGTGGGGAAGGGATGGGAAGGGACTTACTGTTTTACAGATATGGACTTTCCGTCTGGGATGGTGGTAAACTTCTGGAAACAGACGGTAGAAATGGCGGCACAACCCTGTGAATGTACTTAATGCCACTGAATCGTACACTTGTTGCTAAGTTGCTTCAGTCGTGTCCGACTCTATGCGACTCCATAGACGGCAGCCCACCAGGCTCCCCCATCCCTGGGACTCTCCAGGCAAGAACACTGGAGTGGGTTGCCATTTCCTTCTCCAATGCATGAAACTGAAAAGTGAAAGTGAAGTCGCTTACAAGGGGTTAAAACTTAAAGTTCTATATTATGTATATTTTATCATGAAAAAAATCCCCTGGATTTAATGGGAGATCATATAGCATGGTTTTTTAATAGCATGGGTTCTGCTGCCAGGCTGTCCAGATTCATGTTCTGGTTCTACCTTTTTACTAGCTGTGTCATTGGACAAATTACATTTTTCATTATTCATGTGCCAAATGGGCACCATAATAATATCTACCTCCCAGAGTTGTCATGAGGATTAAAGTGAGTAGGTCTATATAAAGTGTGTGCATGCTTAGTTGCTCAGTCATGTCCGACTCTGCGACCCCATAGACTGTAGCACGCCACTCTCCTCTGTCCATGGGATTCCCCAGGCAAGAATACTGGGAGTGGGCTGCCATTTCCTCCTCCAGGGGATCTTCCCAACCCAGGGGTTGAACGTGAGTCTGCTGCTTCTCCTGCATTGCAGGTGGGTTCTTTACCACTGAACCATCAGGGAAGCTCTCTACATAAACTACTTAGTCCTGGAACAATCCTGGGCACACAGTGTGTCCTATATAATTGCTAGCCAAAAAAAAAAAAAGTAACTTTCTTAGCTTTTCGTGTGAGATCAATACAATGAGGATCAGAAATACAGAGTCAGTGGGACTGGAGTACTATCATTGTGCAGCAAATCTACAGGGAGTCATAAGGTTACTTGATAAACAAAGAACCAGAAGAAAGGAGATAGAGAAATTGTGTATCTAATAGTTCCCAGCTAAGACAGCCTGATTTTATCATAGGGATTGATCTGCCAGCACCATTGAAAACACTCAAAACCCATTGACTAAAGCTCTGTATTTCCCAAGAGGGTGTGGGGCAGAGTGTCTGGGGCTTGCTTTGGTCACTGTCCTTTGTCAGCACTTCCGAGATTGACTGGCTCCTTTCCAAGCATGTGACCGTGACAGCTCCTTGGGGTGACCTGCCTCTTTCTGCTCCATTCTACCATGCGATGTCTCTACAGTTTAGTTCCTCGAGAGACTTGTATTTCTCTGGAAGGATACATGAGAAAAGAGAAAAAACAGCAGACTGATCTGTTGGTAGTTACACAACTGTGAGTGAAATGTTTAGAGTTCTGTGGCTGGAGCTATGTGAAAGTGAAAGTCGCTCAGTCGTGTCTGACTCTTGGTGACCCCATGCACTGTACAGTCCATGGAATTCTCCAGGCCAGAATACTGGAGTGGGTAGCTGTTCCCTTCTCCAGGGGATCTTCCCAGCCCAGGGATCGAACCCAGGTCTCCGGCATTGCAGGCGGATTCTTTACCAACTGAGCTATGAAGGAAGCCCGTGCTATAGTGGCTGTAAAATTTTAAAAACAGATTTAAAATAAATCACTGTTGCCTGGTATTTTCCTATTTGTAAGCGATTTTCAGCTGGATATGTCTGACTTCAGAGCACTGCATGCAGCATGAATAATGAGATGTGAAGCGGAGGCTGGAGCAGGCCACTGGGTCCCATGTTCGTTCCAGCCTGTAACCCATCTCTGAGCTGTAATGAGGGACTTGCAGTGTCTGAATGTGTGCTGAGCCCCATTCATTTGCTTTTACACTCTCAGTGGCACCCAACTCCAGTACTCTTGCCTGGAAAATCTCATGGACAGAGGAGCCTGGTGGGCTGCAGACCATGGGGTCGCTAAGAGTCGGAAACAACTGAGCGATTTTACTTTCACTTTTCCCTTTCATGCATTGGAGAAGGAAATGGCAACCCACTCCAGGGTTCTTGCCTGGAGAATCCCAGGGACGGAGGAGCCTGGTGGGCTGCCGTCTATGGGGTTGCACAGAGTCGGACACGACTGAAGCGACTTAGCAGCACACAGCTGATGAACTTCTCCCTCTGAGTGGTTCATCCTTAGGCTTATATGGATTGAAAGTGAAAGTTAAGTCGCTCAGTGGTAGCCCACCAGGCTCCTCCGTCCATGAGATTCTCCAGCTCCAGGTAAGAACACTGGAGTGGGTTGCCATTTCCTTCTCCAGGGGATCTTCCCGACCCAGGGATTGAACCCAGGTCTCCTGCGTTGCAGGCAGACGCTTTAACCTCTGAGCCACCAGGGAAGCTTCAAACCAGCAATGCTGTGTATGCATGTGTCTGCATGGCCACACCCCTCAGATTAAGAGCTGTTGCTGATGGTGTTAGGTTGTGATTCCCAGGTGTGGCTCCACCTGGATGAGTTGGTGCCTTTAAACCTTACCTTGGGCGTCCTAAGCAGGGGCTGGATTTCCTAGGCTGGTGTTAGAGTCTGAGGTGGTCTCTACTTCTTGCGCATGGCTGGTGAGGAGAGGAAGGCAGCAGCGGAGCTCGGGCTTCCTTAAAGCCAGACTGTCAGTATAGTCTTTACATCCCTTGAATCTGACTGGGCTGGGGTGCACGGGTCAACCTTGTTACTATCTGTGTCTCCATGCCCAAGGACTTTTTTACCCAGAACTTCAGCAGGCTGGAAGTGCTGGGGAATTAATACTCTTAGGAGAAGCCCTCAAGCAAGGGTTCTTGGTAACTGGGGAATAAATATCCCAGCTTCCTCATCCCTGGGTATGACCATTATGAGGCATGTGTTTTATATTTTCCCTGTGGGATTCAACCCCAATAGCTCACTGTGGTAACTGGCTCAATATGCACTTTCAACTTTCCCACACCCCACTAGAGGTCCCAGAACCTCCCAAATACACCAGAGTTCCTGTCTCTAGTTCTGCTTCTGGGAGAACCCACAGTAAGATACAAGGCTTCAGAAAAGAGCACATGACTTCAAGTAGAAGATCTGGGCTGAGTCCTGACTCTGTCACATGACTTTAGGTAACTGATTTCAGCCTCTCTGAGTTACAATTTCCATGTTTACAAAAACTGGAGCTTAACATATTGGGTCGTTTGTAAAACCTGAGTGTAAGAATACGTAAGAGAAGGAGCTGAAGAAGACAAAGGTCTTCAGAGATGTCCATCATATTGTTCTATGTGGCTCTGCCCCTTCCCCTATTGTCTGCAGGAAGCCCCCCTAAGTATCCTCTACACTCTTCTCATCCTTATTCATGTGAATATCCCATGTATAACTCAAATGAATCAAGATGGTCATGAAAAACTTCAGCTTTTTAATATTTTTGTGTCTAATTCTTACTTTATAATTCTCTCCGTCCCTATTTTTATTATGAGAAACTTCCAACATAAATAAAAGTTGAAAGAGGACTTCCCTGGTGGTGCAGTGGATGAGAATCTGCCTGCCCATGCAGGGGACATGAGTTTGATCCCTGGTCCAGGGATATTCTACTTGCTGCAGAGCAACTAAGCCCGTGCGTTACAACTACTAAGTCTGTGCCCTGCAACTCCTGAAGCCTGAGTGTCTAGAGCACATGCTCTGCAACAAGAGATGCCACCACAATGAGAAGCCAGCAACGAAGAGTAGCCCCACTGACCGCAACTAGAGAAAACCTGTGCAAAAGCAACGAAGACCCAGAGCAGCCATAAAAAAGCACATAAACAATTTTTTTTTAAAAGTTGAAAGAATAACCCAATAAGCCCTTGACTTGGATTCAACAACTGTAAACATTTTGCCATACTTGTATTATCTCTTGGCCTAATTATATCTCTATTTTGCTATACTATTTGAAATTATTTTCTAGACACCATGACACTTTGCCCCTAAGAGTTTGGCATGAGAACTCTTAATTGTGGCATGTGAGATCTAGTTCCCTGACCAGGAATTGAAACCAGGCCCCCTGCATTGGGAGCATGGAGTCTTAGCCACTGGACCAGCAGGGAAGTCCCTGCCCCCGAGTTCTTCAATATACATTTCCCAAGCAGGCCAATCTCCCCCGTGCACAACACCCTTTTCACACTTAAGTAAACTGGCCTTAATTTATAACATCATCTAACATTCTACCTAGACTCAAATTTCCAAGAGCGCCTGGAATGTCTTTTATAGCTTATTTATTTTTTAGCCAGGATCCACTGTAGGTTCATTACAGAATGACTTGGCTTAGAAACAGCATCCTGGCTCTGATTCTGTGTGTATATGTGTGTGTGTGAGTGTGTGCAAACCTGCAGAATATCCTACATTGCCCTGAACATTCTTTCTCACTGGAGTCAGACTCTCTGGGCTTTGGATGACAATGGGACAAACCTGAGACTTGTCTGGATGTGTGCTCTTATCTGGCCACCTCTGTCAGCGCAGCAGAGGGTTCCAGGCAGGTGGTGCCTGCCAGAACTCCCTGGCCATTTACAGGGCCGCAGTAACCACCCCTGTGGCCGCTGTCAGTGGTCACCTGCCAGACATTCACACAGAAGCGCTGCCAGCAACATCAGCTGCTGCTTGAGGAAGAAGGCATTCTGCCCACTGATTTAATGAGAGATAGATTTCATCCTTTGGGTTGGGGGGTGGGGGTGGAACTATTTGGCAGGTAAAATGCCTATTTAGACAAGTCAGTAAAAGCTCATATTCTACATTGGCTAATGTTCCTCTGTCTCTTCCTGTCTTCAGAGATGTTGAAATAATGGAAACAAAAGGTGATGGAGCTCAGAGGGCAAACGTGTGGACCAGAATAATAGCAATAAGTATTTATTAAATGAAAAATCAAAGCATGCATTTGAAGGAGGGCTCCTGTGTGCCATGACCTCAGCACAATTTTGAGATCAGTAATATTTCCATTTTATAAATTAGAAACTGGGTCTTGCCAATTGGTTCAAAATGACATAGCCAGTAAGTGGCAGAGCTGTGATTTGAACTCTTATTTGTCAGACTGCAACACCCAGTGCTCAGCCAGCATTTAGTAATCTCCAGCCACGGATGCGGCTGCTGCCTCTTGTTAACACCTGGCACAGTGCATAGCACAATGTAGGTGTTCATTACCATATTTGTTGAATCAATGTCTCACCCAAGATAGCCATACAAAAGGTGAACAGCAGCTAGAGTCTGAGTTCAGTTCAGTTCAGTCGCTCAGTCATGTCTGACTCTGCAACCCCACGGACTGCAGCACGCCAGGCTTCTCTGTCCATCACCAACTCCCGGAGCTTACTCAAACTCATGTCCATTGAGTCAGTGATGCCATCCAACCATCTCATCCTCTGTTTGTCCTCTTCTCCTCCTGCCTTCAATCTTTCTCAGCATCAGGGTCTTTTCCAGTTAGTCAATTCTTCTCATCAGGTGGCCGAAGTATTAGAGTTTCAGCATCAGTCCTTCCAGTGAATATTCAGGACTGATTTCCTTTAGGATTGACTGGTTGGCTCTCCTTGCAGTCCAAGGGATTCTCAAGAGTCTGAAGACCCCCTTTAATTACAGTGACTCCTAAGACCTCAGCCAGTTCCTTTTTGTTTTCTGTGTCATTGTCCCTATGTACCCTTCTACTCTCCCCAAATAGTCTCCCCAGCCCAAAGCAGCATCCTCTTCTGTGGCTATTTTCTAGAAAAATGAGTGCCCAATGCACTGGGTGCTGGTGTTCCTAGGTCCCCTAGGGTCTTCCCCACCCCCGCAACAAGCCTTTCTTAGAGAAAGGCCTCCTACAGGAATTGGAGAAGAATGTTCTTTGTAGATTCTAGAAACTGTGTTCTTGGTTGTCTATCCTCTCATGAGGCACCCTTAGGCATACACCTGGGAAGAATACACTGGAAGATGCTATCAGCTCAGGTCTGGAAAGGCCGACTTAGGAACTACATGTCACCCAAGGAACCATCTGAAATCCAAACTCTGCTTCATACTGTAGACTCTCTGAATTCTGCTCAGCTGAAGAGCGAAGGATCAATCCAATTTATGGAATTAATATCTGAGAGACTTAACAGCTTCCAACAAGCTCTCATTCCCCTTGCGATGTCAGAGGCAGCCATGTGTCAGCTCCCTCAAGTCTGGGGACTCAGAAGCTGTTTGAGACCCTCCCCAAATACCCACTCCCCATCCTCATTCTACCTCAATTCAGCCTGGGACAGGAGGGACCCTGTCCTCGTGGGGAGACAGGCTGTTGGGAACACACCTACAGTTGTGTGTGGAGAGGTTCAAGGCTTCAATTTTGGGCTTAGAACTCATCTAGGAATGACAACCAGTAGTAAGGAGACTACTGGTCTATAACTAGAAACATGAGATGCGTGGCTCCTGCATTCACAGGGCTTACAGGCTATCGGGGCTACTGAAAGCTATTATTGCGCACCTCACTGCATTTGCTGTTATGTGCAGTTTGTTCACTCATTCATTCAGCAAATGTTTAATGAGAAGATCTATAAACCAGGCATTGTTCTAGGGGCTGGAAATAGAGTGCTGAAACTAACAGCTGAAGTCCCTGCTTTTAAGGAATTTACATTCTTGTGTGTGTGTGTGTGTGTGTGATGTACAATATGCAAATCAACAAATACATCGTTTAATGTTATATGAAAATGAAAACAAAGGTTGAGAGAAAGTGGGGTTCTGCTCTAGCTAGGTTGGTCATAATAGACATTTTTGGTCAAGTGATCTTTGAGCAGGGATTTGAATCACATAGAGGAGGAAGCCAAGCTGATGCCTGGGGGAGGAGAGGTGCAGGAGAGGAAAGGGCATGCAAACGCCCTGCTGCCTTTACCAGGGACGTAAGAGGTCCACCTGGGAGTGAATGGGGCTGGAGGGGAGTGAGTGAGAGAGCATAGGCTAGCGTCAGATCAGAGAAGGAACAGAGGTGAGGGCATATCGGTCCTTCCAGAACAGGAGAAGGGCTTGGAGGTTATTCTGCAGGAACGGGGAAGCGTCTGATGCATTTTAAGCAGAGGAATGATATAATCTGCTTTGTTCTTTAAAAGCGTTAGGCTGGCTTCTGTGGTAAAAATACACTGTAGGGACGAAGGTGGAAGCAGCTCTCCAGGCAGGACTGAGGGCTGGACCCGGGTGGTGGTGGTGGCAGGGATGCAGAGAGGATGGATTTGTGATGTATTTTCAAGGAGGAGCCAGGAGGGCTTCCTGACAGATTGAGCACAGCAGAGAGAGGAGCAGTCAGTCCTTCAAAGCTGACTGCAAGACACTGCATCTTTGCCATTTGTTTGCAGGTCCGTCTCTCCTTCTAGATCAGGGACTCTAGACCACCCCTCCCCAACCCCACTTTTCTTAAGTTCTGGATGCCTTTGAGAATCTGATTAAGAGTAGCAGATTTTTCTCCCTGAAAAATTCACCGGGTGCATATACATAAGCTATGTCTATCATTTCAGAGGGTTGTGGGCCCTCTGAATCGTACCCATGAAGTCTGAGGTCAGTCCCTGCCCAAACCTCTGAGCTCCTTAGAGCAGCCTGGCTGTGTTATTCCCCTTCATTTCCTGAGCAAAGTAACCTGAAGACAGGCACTGCCCAGGAAACACGCCGGAATGCATGAGTGACAAACAGCTGCTTCTTTAACTCTTTAGGTTAAGGAAGCATGTCCCATTTACACTTTTACTGATAACTAGGGGTATTATTCCAACATACGTGTCTGTGTGTGTGTCTATGTGCGCACTCAGTCCTGTCCGACTCTTTGCGATCCCCTAGACTATAGCCCACCAGGCTCCTCTGTCCATGGGATTTTCCAGGCAAGGATATGGAACGGATTGTCATTCCCTTCTCCAGATTATTCCAATATGTGAATAACCAAACTCAAACAACAAAGCTGGGGAGAGGCGAGAAGTTACACAGAAGCAGGGTAATTACAGCAGAGGAGCATTTTCAAAAAATGTTCCTTTCAAAAAAGCGTTGGTGGAGATACCCAAGGGAGGAAGCCGTGTGAGTAAAAATGTAATCATCCTACTGGTAACGTTGGGACGGTTTCCACCTGAGCTGCAGGCAGAGGGAGAGGACTGCTTCAGGATTTCTGCACAAGAGGGAGATTCTGGGGTCCTGGCTGCAGCCAAGCCTCAGGCCAGGCACTTGGAGGGAGAGAGGGAAGATGCACTTGTTCTGAGCATCACTGTAAGCCCAGAGGCCACCTGGAGTGGGGGTAGTGCTGGTGGAGAAAGCCCTGATGGGGTCAGGGGCCTAAGCACCAAGATGTCACCTAAACGCAGAAGTCGGGTGATCGGAAATGATCACCCAGGCTCTCAGGAGCCTGAAGATGAGTTGCGAGGACAAACTGATCACACAGAACTGGTGGCCTTCTCGGGGATGCCGAGAGGATATTGCTTAGACAATGGCCTTTCTCCTTGTGAGTTTAACAGCAGCCTTATTTAGAAGGTGAAGAAATCTAGGAGGAAGTTTCCATCTCCTTCTAACAAAGGAGTTAGAAACCATAAAAATAAATAAGAGCAGCTCTGAATTGTGCAGATTAGGCTTGTTGTTTCAGAATCTGCCTGTCGAACATACTGATGGTTCCAATTTAGTAGCCGTTTATGAAGACCGGCCCCATTCTGCAGCATATTCCCTTTAATCCTGACAATGCCCCGTTAAAGTGGTATTCTTCCTTTGCCCTTTCACAGGTGAAGGATGACAGATGGGAGGCTTAGAGATGTATGCACAGGCCAGAAAGTGGCAGAGCAAAAACTGGGACCCAGACATGGCTGACTTCAAGTTCAAGGTCTCCCATTCACAAGGCAGCATTTTTTTTTTCCCCTCAAAGTAAGGCAGCATTTTTTAATGCCTACGTGCTCATTCAAGAGAAAAACAATTAGCCCTCTTTGTCCTGTGAGTCAGAGGGAGGTTGGAAAGGGCTGTGCCTTCAACCTTCCTCCCTGCTTATGCATCTCACAGGAGAAGGGCCTCAGGAGCTGGAGCCCTGGTGAGAGCCAGGCCTGGCAGGCGGCTGCTAGGGACCTGGGCTCCAGACGCTTGAGTCCTGGTGGTGGCAACTCTCTGGACCTTGTTTGATAGCTCCTGCTGGAGAAGCCAGCCTGGAACACAGCTCCTCTTTAGAGAGAAAGAATGTTCTCGGCTTGCCCTTTCCGGGATGAGGCGGCTGGCCCGGTGGAGACATAGCAGTCAGAACAGATTAAATTCAGCTCTTATTCATTTTACTACCTGTGCCTAGGGGCCCGAGGATTGGTTACAATTTTGGTTTTCATTTTGTAGGCATTTTTGTTTTGCCTCAGAATTTAAAAAGGCAACACGGACTTTAAAAATGACATACAGCAAAGAGCAAGAAACTTGTTCTGAGCATCATTGTAAGCCCAGAGGCCACCTGGAGTGGGGGTAGTGCTGTTGGAGAAAGCCCTCAGAAGGAGGTAGGGGCACCTTGGGAGAGAAAACTACCCGAGTCTCTAATATGCGTCTCCTGAGCTTCTCATGGTAAAGAGAACACAATTCCCAGACAGGGAAAAGCACCTTAAGAGGCTCTTGTTACGAAATACCTTAGAACTTGTCATCTACCCAATGGCTCCTAATCCTCTTTCATGAGCTGAAATCCCCCTGAATTGGATTATAAAATTCCTCTTGGTAGAAGGCACTTCATTGAAAATGCAAAGCCCTTGATTTGTGAAAGAAAATAAACTGATTTGGAATGTTTTGCTTTAGGAAAGAAATGAAAAGTAGATGGCTTGAGCCCTGCTCCTGACTTTTGACCCCCGAGTTCTGGGATGTGTGATGAGATCTGAGGTCTCAGGACAGAGGGCATTCCCCTCAATACACACAATCCCTCACTGCTCCCCCGCCCACCCTCTTCAAGTCAACCAGCGTTTTCAACTGAGCTGCCACTTTGATTTGTTTAAAAAATTTATTTTCAGCATGTAGCAGTGGGAAAAAGAAAGCTCTGTTTAGAAGCTGAAGAGTCCTTTTAAATAACTGGATCAAAGCTTCCCTCCACACAGGGGTAATTGCTTGTAACTGGCTGAATTCTGTGGCCTGGAATTGGATTGACAAACGTCAGTTGGCAACTCAGGGAAAAGATTGGCGATAAACTGGCAAAGGCAGAGGACTGAGGGGAAGCAGAGAGGGTGGTTGCAAGAACATTCTTCCGCTGACTGCAGCTCAGAGAGCTCGCTTGTGGACTTTATGATCTTTTCCTAGACTGGCATTCCACCTCTGACCTGTTTCTGTCGTCTCCAATTACTGGATGCAGTGCCCTCCTTTGCCTCTTGGCTTGTGGTTTGGCAGGAGTGTACCTGGGCTCTGCTGTGGCTGGAGGTGGGAAAGTGGGGCCTGAGAAGAGCTAGACTTCAGCTTGGAGCAGCAAGGAGTCTCTTATCACCACACCAGCAGCAGGCCAACGCCTGTGGGAAGCCACTGACCATTTCAGCACTCAGCAGCGCTAACCCAGAGGCACTGCTGCTTACTCACTCTGTGCTAATACTGTGCAGGTTTCCTAAAAGTCTGGCAGTTATGCTTTTTCTTTACCAGCTATGTTAAGATCAGTGAAATCTGTGGCTGCCTCCATACTCTTAGGGGCCTTTGGATCACAAAGAAACAGAAGCTGTGAACATCAAGGAGCACATAGTCAAAGGGTCTCATTCTCACTTTATTTCCCATCAAGATCAATGCCAACTACTGCCCAGCCTTCTCTCCACTGCTTCCTGCCCCTGACTTGGACCCCAGCCTGACCCCAGTCTCCTTTGATAGAGATTTGATAGCGACCGGTTTATAGAGACACCAGCTCTAGGGACACAACTTTCTCTTGCCTTATCTGATTAGGGATAAACAAGTTTCTTTCAGTTTCTCAAAAATTTGAAAGTTCAGCAAATAAAACGTCTAAACAAAACTGGACTTCAAACAGTATTTGCTGCCGTTACTGGTTCTCGTCTCTCAAAGCACATCTGAAGCCCTTCTCTGGGGAGAGGGGTAGACCTGCTCACGATGGTGAAGAGCCATCCTGTCTGTGTCCCATGAGAAGAAAAACGTGATGTGGCAGAGTCAGGAGGCTCTGCACCCTCGGCTGGGGAGACTCCTGAGAGGCACCAACTCAGATGGGACAAAATGGATAAGGCATATAGGTTGTGTTTCAATTTATTCATTTGTTTCAAACTTTCTTTCATTTTTTATGAGCACACATTTCCATGCACATGGTGCAAAACTGTAAAGATTCCCAAGAGCAGACAATGAAAAGTCTTTTTTTTTTTAACCTCTTCTTGCTCCAACTAATCTCTGTGGAGACAACAGTATGTGGGAGGGATTGGGAATAGGTGACAGGACACAGATGCTCAGCTCAAAGGCCAGTGTTAAGAGCCTGGGAGGCTGCGAGGAGGGGGAAGCTAAGGGAGCTAGTGTGACCATAACTATGGAGGAGGTTGATTGGAAATGAGGAGCGGGGATAGGGGAGGAGAGCTTGTAAAATGTCAGAAACGGGGCCAGGTCAATAGAGAATCAGTTACGGAAGGCAAATGAGGAGCCAGGTTGAAAAGGACAAGTCCCAGTGGACGGTGGGACAGTATCGATTGCAGGGTCCTGAAAAAACGCAAAGTAGACAGAAGAGGGCACAGCCATGTGGAACTTGGTCTGCAAAGAGCAGGTGAAGTTTTGCTGGGCTTTGAAGACCACGTCGTACACAGACGGCCATGACAGGGAGGGCATCCTAGAACATGGGACCTGTGGGGCCAACAGTCAGAAGGTGAGGCTGACGGATGATGATGGAGGAGTTTAGCTGCAAGGCAGGCTGACATATGTGACTGTGCGTGAAAACAGAGTTGGGCCAGATTACAGACAACTTAGAGAACCGGCCAGAGGTATTTGGATTTGAGACTCAAGAATAGATTTGGAAAGATGAGGAAAATAAAATATTTCCTAATGAGGTTTTGGTGGTGGTGGTTTAGTCACTAGGTCATATCTGACTCTTGTGATCCCAAGGACTGTAGCCTGCCAGGCTCCTCTGTCCACGGGATTTCCCAGGCAAGAATAATGGAGTAGGTTGCCATTTTCTTCTCCAGGAGAGCTTCCCAGCCCAGAAATCAAACCTGCAACTCTTGCTTGGCAGGCAGATTCTTCACCAACGGAGCCACCAGGGAAGGCCTAATGATGTTTTACGTACATCCTATTGACGTCTTGTTGGACACCTCTTTGCTGAAGCTTCTTTGTCCTTCTCTCCAAAAGCTAAGACCTCCTCCTGTGCTTTGTATCTACTTCTGCTTTTCTACTCACTCACATGTCATTGTTCACGTACACGCCTGGCTTCCCTACTAGAGTGTCTTTCTTATTTCCCATTTTCATAATTCTGGAGCCACCAATAATAATCAGTTCAGTTCAGTTCAGTCGCTCAGTCGTGTCTGACTCTTTGCAATTATAATATCTTGATTTATTGAGCTCTTACTATGTGCCAGGCACTGCTTTATGTGCCTTACAAATACTATATTAACAAATCCTTTCAACAAAATCCTATAAAACAAATACCTATTATTAGCCCCATTTTACAGATGAAGAGACTGAGACACAGAGAATTTACTTGCCAGGGTCACATTGCTGGTAGGTAGAACCCAGGATTTGAATCTGAGCTGTTTAGCTACAGAGCCTACATCCTGCATTATTTTAATAACAATGATAACATTTGGGGGAACATTTGGGAAGGACCAGGGGCAGAGCAAAATATTTTATGTGTAATAGGTCATACAATCCCTCAACAATCCTAGGAGGGAGGTCTGTTATTGTTCTCTTCTGGCTGATAAAACGGAATCTTAAGCCATGTCTGAGTCACTGAGGATGAAAGCAAAGGGCTTGGCTCCATAGCCCCAGACTCTTAGATGTTGGTCTACACTTCCTTCCAGCATAGTATGTGCTCAGTAGATATTTAAGGGACAAATAAATGAATAAAATGGAGGAGGGAAAGAGTGAAAGGAGGGAGGGCTAGAGGGAGGAAAAACAAAGAAGGAAGGAAATAGAGGAAAAGACATCCAACAGGATATAGTGATCAGCTACCTCTCAAACTCAATCAACGTTTGTAATGTAATAAACATTCCATCATGTAAATATTGTGAAAGTGGACTCTGGAAGTAAAACCTTTAAATCAAAGAAAATTCCAGAACATCAAAAACTGGTAGGGAAATTCTTGGGTATAGTAAGAGTTTCTTGGAGCCCAGATATATAAGCCAGCAATGGATTTAACTCACCAGTCTTGACACACTTCCTTGGAATAGCAAATTATAATGAGTACTGGTTACTTAAAAGCCACCCATACTCAAGAGGTACCTTTTCTGAAATGCTTCTCAGGGTTTGGTTGTTCTTAAGAGATACCATTAATCTCTATTATTCTGTGACTAATTTGACTGTCAAGATGAATGAAGACTGAAACGGTTTCCTTTTCTTCAGGAGGATGTTTTCTGGTTTTATAGATACCATGTGAGCACATGTGTTCTGTATTTCTCTCTTGCTGTCTGCCTCAGGAAGGGATGCAATTTCTGCAGGCTAGGCAGGAGGTAATTTTCTTAGGTTAATCAAGCAAAGCCTGGTGGATTTTTCTACCACAGACAGGAAGGCCTCAGTTTAGCACATTAACAGTAACCATATTTTCCAAACCCCAAATAGGGGCACAGCATCTGGTGGAGCACTGAATTAGGCTTTATGAGTGTGGTCATGTGACCTTCCCACCAAGGTACAAAAATGACATCATCCGTCACTAGCCATGTAATGAATTGCCTTTATGGAAGGTAAAATGGCAGGATGCCAGGGACAGCAGAGATACAGAGACAAGGGGTCCTTGCACCTCCAGAGCCAGGGATCTTTAAGGAGATCAGGGATGGGGTCTGTCTGTGCCCCAGATGGAGAGGGCCTTGGTGACATGGCATTGCTCACCGTCCCTGTGGTTAATGAGCTCACCCTCGGGCCGCCGGCCGGTCTGCCGCTAGCTAGCTGCCAGCCTCTCCTCTCTGGCTGTGAGTCAGCCGTGGGCTGTCACTCGATCCAGCTGGGCCATGGAACCTCAGGAGGCTCCCCAAGCCCAGCACGGCCGCCTGCAGCTGGAGTACGGGGAAGCCTGCCCTGCCCAGGTTGCCGCCAGCTTCCCTTCCCTGGTGCCTGGTGGGGAAGCAGCTTGTCCTGGTTAGAATTCAGGGCTTTGTTAAGAGGCCCCTTGTCACACCCACAGACATCCCATCCCGGCCAGAGGAGGCAGGCCAGCCCTGGAAGGGGACTCCTGCACACACACAGGGTTCTTTGAAGCACTCCAGAGATTTCATTCAGTTAATCTCCTTTGTCCTGCACATAATTCCAGTGGAATTAGTCAGCTTTAATGGGTAGCATCTCACCCTACTTCCCTTTCTGCCTGGAAGTACACCCACTAGCCTCTCCCTCCAAACCCTTTGTTTTTCAGCTCTTGGTCGGTAGTCATTCAGCCTATTAACCCTTGCACAGCACATTGGATGAGGACGGGGGAGGGAAGGAATCTGCACTGAAGTTATAGGGCAGGAGCCTTTGATAGAATTATTCTGTTTAATCTTCACCGTGGTTCTTCAAGGTAGGAATTTTTGTCCATCTAGATGAAGAAACTGAGGGTCAAGCAAATTACGTGTCATTTGCTCAAGGTCACAAAGCTGGTGAGGGGCAAGAGCAGGGATTCAAATTGGAGTCCATCTGATTCCTTGACACTTGCTAATTCTATTAACCAGCACAGTAGGAGAGTTATCGGGGGAACTGCTATTCCTTACACTGTTTTTGTTTATTTTTTGGCAAGAGAAGAGATTTCCTCCCATAGATCTTTACTGTGGGAAACCTTGTTGACTGCATGACTGTGTCCTCAGTCACGGCGTGATTTTTGACAATGTGTGATGCAGTGTTGCAAGCTGCAGACATGGTGTCAGTCGTCTCCTTGACCAGACTACACACAGCTGGATAACACAGAGCTCAGACAATTGCCTATTGTTCAATTCTTTGAGCTCAGAGGATCATCACTTGCCAAATCTGTCTGTCCACCTGCTCCCCGACCCCCTACTGTCCCACCTCACTCTCCAACTCTGGCTCCCAGGTAACATTGGTTCTCTGCTCTTTTCCTACTTTCTTTTCCCCTGTAATTTTCTAAACCAGGTGCATTCACACAATATCATCTTCTATTTAAAAACTATCAGCAATCTCATGCTGGGTAGATATCCAAAGAAAATGAAATCAGGATCTTGAAAAGATATCTGCTCTCCCATATTTATTACAACATTATTCACAATAGCTGAGACATGGAAAAACCTCCGCATCCACTGATGGATGAATGGGGGAAGAAATGGGATGTATATTTATATGTGCTCATATGGTCATTCATTAAGTCATTTCTGACTCTTTGTGACCCCATGGATTGTAGCTCACCAGGCTCCTCTGTCCATGGGATTTTCCAGGCAAGAATACTGGAGTGGGTCACCATTTCTTTCTCCAGTATATTTATATAAAGAAATATTATTCAGTCTTAAGAAAGAAGGAAATCCTGCCATTTGCAACAACATGGATGAACCTGGAGGACGGTAGGCAAGCTGAAATAATCCAGACACAGAAAAACAAAAAATGAATGATCTCACTTACACGTGGGATCTGAACTAGTTGAACTCTCAGGGTAGAATGGGGTTGCCAGTGGTTTGATGGGAGTGGAGGGGTGGAGGTGGGAAAAGTGGGAAAATATTCGCTAAAGGGTATAAAACAGCTCAATAGGATGAATTAGTTCTTGGGATCTAATGCACAGTATGGTGACTATGGTTAACCTATTGATTGTACTTGACATTTGCTAAGAGGTAGATGTTAACTGTTAAAAAGGTAACTCTATGCGGTGACGGCTATGTTATCTAACTTGACTGTGGTGATCATTTCACAAGGTACATGATATCTAAATGCTGTACTGTATGCCTTAAGTATACACAATTTTTATTTGTGAATTATACCCCATTATTAAAAAGCAGGGACACAATTGTGCTGACAAAGGTCCATGTAGTCAAAGTTTGGATGTGGCAGTTGAACCATAGAGAAGGCTGAGTTCTAAAGAACTGATGCTTTCAAGTTGTGGTGTTGGGGAAGACTCTTGAGAGTCCCTTGGACAGCAAGGAGACCAAACCAGTCAATCCTAAAGGAAATCAGCTCTGAATATTCATTGGAAGGACTGAAGCTGAAGCTGAAGTTCCAATACTTTGGCCACCTGATGTGAAAAGCCGACTCAGTGGAAAAGACCTTGATGCTGGGGAAGATTGAGGGCAGGAGGAGAAGGAGGTGACACAGGATGAGATGGTTGTATGGCATCACTGATTCAATGGACATGAGTTTGAGTAAACTCTGGGAGTTGGTGAAAGACAGTGAAGCCTGGTGTGCTGCAGTCCATGGGGTCACAAAGAGTTGGACACGACTGAGTGACTGAACAAAAACAATACCTCAACAGAGCTGAAACAACCAACCAACCTTCCAGGGCCTGAAAACCTATGGGAAAAGGCTAAAATCACTCAGTGAATCATGCACGTCCTTCCCATCTCAATGGTCCCTCTGTTCAACAGGTTAAAGCCACTGGAGACCGTGCACCAGTCTTCACTGAGCTGCACGTACTCGGGGCTCTAAGACTTGATCGTTCAACCTTCTACCTGGAACAGCCCTCCCTCCTGTTCTAACTGGCAGCTGCTTTCAAGAGGCCATTCAAATGCCACTTGCTCTGAGAAGACTGTACTCTCCTGACCTCCTGTGGGGTGCCAACCTTGCTCCTGTCTCCCTGAGTTAGTGTCTGCCTTCCCAGCAGGCCAGCAGTGCTCAGCAACAGCGGCAGGATTCACTTGCATATTACACTTGGGTCTGAACTGGGTAGCAAGCAATTTGCACTGCTGATAGTAAAAGCACCCAAGTTTTCGAATGAGCTGCTTTTGTTATAAATTGGAATGGATTCAAGGTTATTCTTATAATAATGTAATTTTCACTCACTTGCATGTTTTTCTGAGTAGGCGAGAAAGGGGTGGGGCCGCAGCTAGCTTGCTGATCACTGTTCCGAGTGTTAAAGAAAAAAGATTAAGACGGGATCAACAGATCTTGAGATGCATAAGTGGGCCGTGGGTAATCCACAATGAAGGCAGGGATGCGTGTCTGCATGGAGAATTTATCATTAGTGTGTGTGGGGGAGGGAGTTGGTTCATATATTCATGATCAACAAAATGCTCCTGGATCAGAACAACAATTATCTTTTACCATATTGAAGGTTAACTGTGATAAAGATGGAAGAGTATGGAAAATACTTGATGCTATGTTAAGAGGGAAAAAAGGCAACACTTGAAACTACATATATGTTATAAGTCCATAAAGAGTCAATGCAAATCTGGGAGGAAGCCAAGCTGAGAAACAAAAATGCTCTGATTTGAGACCTGGTGAGGTTTTAGGGTGAGTTTTCTCTCTAATGCACCAAGCAGTATCTTATCTTATAGACCCTTCTCCTGGGTCTTCCATCACCCAGGCTGGACAGTGCATGGTCCCCAATCCTGTAGCTGTTACCAGCCCATCTGTTTTAGAGCTTCAGGGAATAACAGCCCATCCCATCTGCAGCCCAGTGACCTGATGCACCCCACCAAAGGGAGAGCTGATACAAAATCCTCCCTACTGGCCATCCCTGTTTGAATCAGTCATCAACACCAGTATAAGTTATTTAGCCATCACTTTGCTAATGTTCATTCTGTCCTTTCCAGAATGCCCCAGACCTCCTTGCCTTTGACTGACCCCCTGCCCTCCCAAACTCCAGTGACGGAGCCCTCAGGAATTGCCTGTTCCACAACCTCCAAACCACCCAAGCTCTTCAGCTCCTCCCCTGCAAGCTCCTTCCCACTCCTTCTGAGTAATGAAGGCCGGCCCGCCCCAAGGACACCACACACCCCATGCCCCTCTCCGTCATGGCCGTTTATCCTCTGCACCACAGTCTTAGGTTGGAAGGTTTGCTGCTGTCTTTGTTCCCAAACGCTGCTTCCATAGTATTAGTTTTCTACCCTTGAGATCCACACTGTTCATGCCCACAACTCTCACTCTTTCCTGTTGCATTCACCATCCAGCCCACCATCACAAGCGTTCATCCACTGAAGACTTGAGTCCCTGGCTTATCATCTTCCTTTACATTCCCGTTGCTGATTTCTACCTGACTGACCTCAAATCTGCATGGGTAGCTCGTCCACCTCCAAGGCCCCATTCATTTCATCCTTTTCCTTCCCAGTTAAGCTCCTCCAAAGAATTGTCTCTACTTACTGTCTCCATTTTCCTTACTCCGCTATTCTTCCTTCAGCCACTCCAAGCAAGACGCTGGTACTGCATATACCACAACAGCTCCCATTTAGGTCACCAATGACCTCCTTGTCATCAAGTCCATGGGTTGTTTGCTCACCCCCGTCCTGCTTGCCCTCTTAGCAGCAGCTGGCACTGCAGACCATTTCTTCCTTCTGGACTCTCTCCCCTTGGCTTTAAAGACAAAATATTCTCCTAGTTTCTTCCCTAGTTCCCCTCTATATTTTGCAGATCTATGCTTCTTATTCTCACCATCAAATACTCATGTTCCTCTTCCTAGGTGAGCACATCCTCACCCACAGCTTCAGTTTTCCGTAGAGAACACGGAAGTATATACCTTCAGACTTCACCTCTTCTTCTGAGTTCCAGGCCCGTAGCCTCAACTTTGACTTGATATTTCCAAGTGGAAGTCTCAAAGGCAAATCAACAGACCCCAAACCCTGATTCCCCCTCCTCCCCACCCAATGCCACCCGTGGTCCTCTTTCAGTGTTTTCCATCTTTGCAGAGAGCACCACTCTTCATCTCGTCACACAAGCCAGAAACCTCAGAGGTATTTTGGTAGCTCTTTATCTTGCACATCTTATCTCCAGTTTATTGCCAAGGAGTATTTCTTTTCCCTCCTAAAAGTTTCTCAGATCCGTCTACTGTTTTTGATCTCCAACTTACTGCCCTAGTCCAAGTCAACATTATTGATTGCAAGGCCAGTTGCTATGGTTTAAGCTTTGCCACATATAATCTGAGTCCTTCCAGTTTAGGCCCTACAAGAGCATCTGTAGGCGTCTGTTTGAAGTAATCAACTAATGCTGCCCTATGCTCATAACACAGATGACTTTTCATCTTTTTAGAACAATTACAAAACGCTTATCATGGCCTACAGGCTTTTTATCTATCCCTTCATCCTATTCTCCCCTCTCCAGTTTTCTCTCCCTTCCCCATTCTCCCATTCCCTCTTGTCCCACGGGTTTTGAATGATTATTTCCTCTGCCTGGAACAGTCTCTGTACCCCTGGCTTAGTTAACTTCTACTTATGCTTCACATCAAACAGTATAAGCATTTTCTACAGTGTGAGCATTACCTTCTCAGAGAGATCTGTCCTGACCCCCACAAAGAGGTCGACTTTCCCTTTAATGATGTTTCATAACACCATGCGTATCTTCATGGCACTCATAGCAGTAGACAATCATATGCATCATTATTTGAGTAATGGCTTTCTCTCCCCTTGCATTGGAGTTCCATGTGGGGCGGGAATCATATTTAATTTTGATCAACATTGAATCTCCAGTGCAAAATACAGAACTTGAACACCCAAGTTAAAATAACAGCTTCCATCACTCTTATTTTTGGTAGCTTTATCCTTTTTCATCATAGTTATAATCACTTGCCATATATGTACTTGTTTATTTGATTATCTCCCTCGCTAGATTAAAACTTCCACGAGGACAGAGAACTTGTTTACCACAATGCATTTTATTTCTAGCACCTAAAATAATGCCTAGCTGTGGTAGTCACTCCATAAGTAGTTTTTGCATAAATAGTAAGTGTTTAATAAATATTTATTGAAATAATAAATGTATTTTTCACAAAATATAAACAACAACCCTCCCCAGCAACAGTGTGGTATTTAATTAGCCCATCTAGCTATTATGTACTTGCATGCCTGCATTTGCCATAAATAAATCCATTACATAAAGTTACAACAATAACTACAAAATTTACCAAAATATCTACCTTATCCTAATTAATACATAAAATCGAACATTAATTACAGTCAGCAGAAACTTGTTTGCTTATCTGCCATTTAAATAATTGGCTAATCAATTGCCCCCAGAAGAAGAAATTCAAAGTGACAAATATCCCATCCATAAATGCAGTGCAATTTTTAAGTAGACCTTGAGTCCTTGTTCGTCTCCTCTTAAGCTAAATGTTCTCCTTTTCATAGGCATCGCTGAAATGCCCTTCAGATGGGTTTTGCTATTACAGCCGCTGGTGAACAGGGAAACGCTCATTTCCCCAACAGAGCCTATGCATTTTCAAAGACCAGAACTGAGTGAGGGCGGATTGAAGACGGCGGAGAATAGAGGTGGGAAAGCCGGGTGTCTAGGAGCTGAAATCCTAGAGGAGAACACTGAATTTGCTTCGTGTCTTGTGCCACAACAGGGCAAGGAAGAGGGGCTCATGATCCTGCTCCCATCGTCCCAGTTTTTCCAGAACCTTACTTTACGGCTTCCTTTGGTGTTGGTCAGAGAAATCTAGACCACTTACGCCACCTGCTGTTCAGATTGGGGAATGGCTTGCGAACGCCAATGCCTCGGGATTTTTATTTCAAGCAATTTCTACCTAGCTCACTCCCTATTCACAGCTCTCTTCTCTGCTACAGCACATCTCCTGAACTATAAATGGACACAAAGGCATGGCTTGGGAGGGCGCGTTTGGGAAAACTACGGCTCAAAGCCTCCACCTGCCATTCTTACTTCTGTTAATGTTTTAGCCACTTGTTTCAATTCAATGAGCTCTCCTGAGTAGGCCCTGGAGTAACCAAGACAATGAGATGTGATTCTTCTCCCCAAGGATCTCACAGTGTAGATTAGCAATCAGACGCTCAAGCAAATAGTTACAATGCCAGTGTCATGATATAAGCAATATAGACCTGGAGGGACATATGAAGTCTACCAGCGGAATCCAGAGGGCTTCAGAGAGGAGGTGATATTTACCTACACTCGGGGGACCAGCAGGAGCTCACAGGAGGAAAAGAGGATTATCATTTTAGGCAGACAGAATGGCATATGCCAAAGTAGGGAGGCCCAAACATTCATAGCCTACTCTGGGAACGGCAAGAAGTCGGTAGCTTCTGTTAATAACAGTTTATTACAGCGTTTTTCAGGTTTCAAGCTGCATGTTCATGAGTATACGTGTGGATGGATGTGCATCTGTGACTTAGATCCATTTTGCTAAACATTACGTTTTAGAAATCTCTCTGTGTTGATGAATTAAGACCTGCCTTGTTCTTTTTACTTATGCACAACATTCCATCGTGTTGATCTCTCACTTCGTCTTTAGTGCACAATTTAGGTGGCATCCAGGTTTTCGCCTTGTATGTCTATCTTTGTGAACATGTGCAGGGATTTCCTAGAAGGGAAGGTGCTGAATCAAAGGGTACCCATATTTAAATTTAGACTGATAGATCTTAAAGACCTTCCAGAAAGTTTCTATCAATTTACATTCCTTATGACAGAGCAGCTAAAATAAGTCAAAGCTTATTTTAGCTAGCAAGTCCTTCAAAATTTTCCCTTTATGATTTAATCCATGTGCATAATGTTTTTGTCCCCAAAATAATGATCCTGACAGTAATGCTACATGCCTGAAATGAAATTGCTTCTTATGTAGTCACGGCAACACACTCTAAAGGTGTTGGTATAGCCCCATTTTACAGATGACAAGACAGTGGGGCTCAGAGTAGCTGGGTTTATCCACAGTGCTCCAGGTAGTCAGAACCAGAACTGGAACTCAGCATCCAGAATCCTAAAGCTCTTTCTACTACTCTGTTGCTAGGCAACACTTCTCCCTTTTGATTCCTGTGCCAGTGCTACTTGTTGCCATGGTAGTGCTGGAACAAGGAGCAGTAAGTTGTAATTAAGCAGTGAGCTAGAATCTTTGCTCCTCGCAGAAAAGGGTCTTTATGCCCTTCCATGCGATTGGACAGAGAGGGACAGCTGGGTGGAATGGCTGGGTATCATGTGAGTTTCATGTGGGACGATGTCTGGTTTCACCTCTGTCTACTTAAAATCATTGCCCAGGAATGCCTTACCTTCACGCTGTCTTGTCAAAAACCGGAATCCATCTTTGGTGTATGCCTTCTTTACTTGGTCTAGGAGAAACAGGGTATCGTTGTAAATGACACCACTCCAGAATCAGATAGACCTGAGTTCAAATCCTACGCTGGCCACTTTCCTGCAAGTCATCTACATTTTCTGATTCTCAGTTTTCTTCATCCGAATGGAGACAAACATGCTCACCTTTTAAGGTTCTATATGTGAACGGAGTGAAATAAGGCATGCAAATCGATTAGCAAAATGCCCCAAATTCACTGCCATTTATTAGGCGCTCAGTATGTGAGGCCAATATTTGCACTGTCGCTTTCATTATGTACCCTCCCATTTGTCTTTGGATGTTTTGCAGTAATCAAAAGGGTTCCAAGACCGCTCTAGTATTCCATCACTCAACACCGAGGTGAGGGATTAAGAAAGCTAGTCATGTTTTTGTCTTTAGACAAGAACACTCACAGAAAGATTTTCAAAAGATCGGCTGTAGTGAAATTCTGAACCTCAGAAATGCATTATCTGCCCCAGTAATGAGTCATCTGTAGTAGGAGGAAAAGTGAAAAACTGTTTTTCAAAGACGACAATAGAAATTGCACAGTTCAAATGACTGCAATTGCCTTCTCAGCTGAATCTGAGAAAAAAAAAAAAAACTCATTCACTTGAGTTTTCGAACACATCCAAGGGGTGCATAGATGAATAGAAGGTGGCCCTTGCCCCAGGGAGCTCACGATTAGCAGGGGAGAGAGGCATTTATAATCATTACAGCAATGTGATAGCCGCAGTAATGAGGTCGGTGGATGGTACTGGTGGGGACATAGGGCAGGAAGCACTTAACTGGGCTGGAGCGGTGGGAGAGGAGAGTCAGCAAGCACTTCACAGCGCTGGGACCAGCTCAGCAGACAGACAGGGGCCAAGGCACTGAGGCAGAGAGGAGGGCGGGGACGCAGGAGAAAGCCCGGTGTGCGCAGGCTGGGTGCAGGCAGGGGTGGGGAGCGGGGCAAGGAGGCGGGTGTCTGCCCCGATGCCTCTCCAGCAGCCTGGCCCCGCACCGTGGAGCTGCCCTTCTCACAGTGCTCAGAGCTCCAGGCCCGCGACCCCTGTCGACCGTGTCTCTGCTCCCACCCGGCCCCTACTTCCCTGTCTCCTTTACCTCATGATTTACCTTCCTCTGCCACACCTGACACACCCTCATCTTCTGCTTTTCTTGCAGAGATGTTCTACTGCCTCTAGATAAATAGCTCCGCTTGGTCTGGTCTTTGGTGCAACCCTTAGTAGGCTCAGAATCCAGAATATGAAACTCACCTCGGGGCAGCCAGATGGAATTGTTGCCCTTGTGAACAGCCCTGATTACCTTTCCAGGCTGTGTCCTGGGGAGATGGCTCCGCTCCTAGACCTGTAATACATGAAATGCCTCACGGTCTCAGGTGAGGCAGAGCAAACGCTGCTGTCCTACACATGTGGCTTTCATGGGGTCCCAGTTGTGCCTGACGGTGAGGACATGATTTTTTTGTTCTTCCCCTTCGATTACTGGGAGAATACCCAGTTGCCTTTGAGCATTTCTACTGGGACGTCAATCAGCCAGCGATTCCTCCCGAGTGCTTCTGGCTAACCCAGGGCACTTTCTTGGAATGGCATTGCCTGCTCTGTGGGTGCAATTCCAGGAAGGATTATTGCAGACAGTGAACTGTCTCAGACAGCTGAGAGGCACAGGTCAGTGTGTGTGGCTGCGGTCTGGCTGGCCAGCTGGGTGCCTGCCTGAACCAATCTGTCCCAACAGCTATGGACCGCACGCCTCCTGAGGCTGCCATCTCCTGGAGTTGCGCAGTGCAAGGCCCTCCACCACAAGCTCCGTGGCTGCCCGCTTCGAGGCTGGGCACTACAAATGTGTGTGTATCTGGGTGGAATGAGGTAGGAGCGTGGGAACACAGCAGCACCACACACACCCTCCTGACGGTGCCGAGTGGGCAATGGAGGGCTTTGGGGACAGCAAGGACTGTGTTGATCAGACTCCAAGATCCAAGACCTCCATTTCCAGCTCACTGGGGATCCCTCTCAAATTATGTTGAGATGAGATGGCCCCAAGGGCATAAAGTTTAACACAGTCATTCTTGAACTTAACCTTGGCTGAATGGAGGCTAGGTCCTTGTCTACTTTCCAGAGCTCCTAATCTAGAATAAAACATAGTGAACTTAGGGACCACCCTTCCCTCACAATGGGCTTTCCTGGCGGCTCAGAAGGTAAAGAATCTGCCTGCAATGCAGGAGACTTGGGTTCGATCCCTGGGTTGGGAAGATTCCCTGGGGAAGAATTCTTGCCTGGAGAATTCCATGGACAGAGGAGCCTGGCAGTCTACCGTCTAGGGGGTTACAAAGAGTGAAACATAGCTGAGTAACTAATATTCTCTCACAACACACAGAAATGCATTTCACAACTACTAACCTATTATTAACTTTGTCCTGAGTATATCACTAGAAAAGCTTAGCTCCTATTGTATTATGCTTTGAAATGCACCCGTGTCGGGCAAATGTGTGTGGGGAAGTGAAAAGAGGAGGGCCAGAAGTCCTATTGTACAAATAGATCAATGAAATTTCAAACTGGTTCTTCCACTACTTGCTGCAGAATCTTGGGCAAATTACTAAAATCTCCGTTTTCTCAAACAGGTCAGTAGTGTTTATCTTGAGATTGTTTCCAAAATTAATGTGATACAACATATATAAAATTCTTAGCACTGCCTCTGATACAGGTAAGTGCTCAGGAATATGAGCTATGATGATATTGTTCTATTTTTTTTTTTTTTGTTGATAAATCATCTGAGTGCTTCTAAGAAGGGATCAAAGTTAAGCTGACAATTTAGGGCAGTGACTTTCATCACTGAGCACAACCTGGCCTGTACTAACCTGACATGTTCTCAGCCTCATCGCTGATATAAAAAGTACAGTTTCCAAGGAACAGCCAATTGCTCTAATTAAGCCAGGAGTGGGGTCATTGTGGTTGGCACTTTCCACCTGCCCGAGAGATAATGGTTCAGATGGAACCCTGCTTTTCCATTCAAGTCCTGAGTCACTTATGTAAGTGACCCCACTGTGACTAGTCAGCCAGGACAGATCCAGAGAAAAATATCAGCCTTCACATCCACTCTTTTCTGCATGAGAAATCCTCACAGTCTCAGGAGTCCTAATCATAAGTTTGTCCTTGCACAACCAGGAGGGGAAGAGAACGGGAAGGTATGCTACATACATCGCCTGTCCTTGAGCTGGATCTAAGGAAAAGGCTTTTGTTTTACGGTCTTGAGTGCCAAGCACACTTTCTCTGAACTACTCTTGGATTGGAGAAAGTGGAGCTGAGTCCTTCCTGCCGTCAGGGTAGTAATCCCATATTGTTTATTGGCAGCTCAGCACTATTCCCCATCTTATCTACTCTGCCCTGTACTGTGGTGAATGGAAGCCTGAGTACTAGAGTATCCCCAAATTCCTTGCCAGGGCTCTGGGCTAGGTGCCTGCATAGGATTTGGGGTGTAAAAAATTGGTGAAGACATTGTGTTGCTCCTCGGGCAAGGATGAACAGACATGGTGCTTTAGCGGATGTGAGGTGCTTCAGAGGCAGCCCTCTGCAGGTCGCCAGTGCTGGGGCTGCAGCCAGCAGTGATCACTTCTAGTTTCCTCGGGCTGCTGTGACTTCCTGCTTCTGAGTCCTGGAAGTGAGTCTCAGAGCCAGACGTGACTTGCCCTCACTTCCATTCCTCAGCCCATTCCAACTGTTCAGCAAGCATCGAATTCTGCTGAAAAAACCTAGAATGGTTAGTTCTGTTTTCCTGACCCATAGAAAGTGCCTGGCTTGAAACATCTTATTGGCTGGTTTTTTTCCGGCATTATTGAATCTTTACTGAAGTAGTCCAGGCAAATTAATGATCTTCATGTCTTATCTCTGCCCCAATGACCCAAAACTCTTCTCTTTTTTTTTTCCAGGGAAATAAAGACAGAAAAGAAAGGTTTCCCTGCCCAAAGATAAGCCATGTTCTCTATCCATTTGAAACATCTTTTAAAAACACAAATATCTACTGGAAGCTGAATGCCCCGTAAATTACTTTGATTTGATAATCACATCATCTAACTCATAACTAATACCATTTCAGAAAAAAAGCTTAATTTAATTTTATGCATTACCAGTCATCAGAGTAAAAGGAAAAAAACCCCCGTATTTTAAGCATCTTGACAAGTCAAGTTGTTTTGATTCTTTCAATGCCCGCTTCTCTTACCTACATGCATATGTAATTTTACATTATGTAAAAATACATAGTTTTTACATAAAATTTACATAAATACATAATTTTACATTATGTAAAATTTCATAATGCTAACCATTGTGAAAACACAATTCTATAATTTGCTTTTTTTGTATTTAATAGTACTTTAATAAAATTTCCATCTTATCATGTAGCTGTCCTAATTGTCATGTTTAATTACTTCATAATATTTAGTTGGGTGAATTGATCATAATTTACTAACATTTCCCCATGTTCGAATTTTTAGGCAGATTCAAGTTATTTTGTTAGTATGCTTAATGCTGCAGTGCACATCTTCTTCTTCAGTTGATTAACCTCCTTGGGATAAATTCCCACGAGTGGAATTTCTAGGGCAGGAAGTCTAGCTGGCACCTCTGGAATGATTTCCACTCTTCTCTTCCCTAGCTTCCATGGTTTCATGCCTGATTAGTTACTTGGAGGGGCTTTCTAGGTGGCTCACCTGTAAAGAACCTGCCTGCCAAACAGGAAATATAGGAGACGAGGGTTCGATTCCTGGGAAGATCCCCTGGAGGAGGAAATGGCAACCTACTTCAGTATTCTTGCCTGGAGAATTCCACTGACAGAAGAGCCTGGTGGGTTACAGTCCAGAGGGGTTGCAAACTGTCAGACACGACTGAGTGACTGCGCGCGCGCACACACACACACACACACACACACACACACACACACACACACACACACACACCACCTGGCGGGTTACAGTCCAGAGGTGTTGCAAACTGTCAGACACGACTGAGTGACTGAGCGCGCGCGCGCACACACACACACACACACTCACCATTTCAGGGAGCCAGTCTGAACCCCATTTTTCCAGTTTGCTGGTCTCAGTCTTCGTTCCCTGTTTGCTGGTGCTTATTGAATGCTAGACATTGTGTTAAAAATTTTATATATGTAATGGAAAGAAAGAATTGTTGCAGTTTGAATTTAGAAAGGTGGCAGAAATCTATTAAGGGGTTAAAAAAAACCTTGTGTTTTTGTTAGGGATCCATCTCAATAGACTTGTTGGCTATAAAAGTAGAAACATCTCTGAACAGAATCAAACAGGAATAAGTTTACCAAAAAAACAAACAAACAAAACCAGAGATGGGGCAGGGGAAAGGGGTATTGCTCTCTATGACAGAGTGAAAAGAAAAGTCTTGGAGAATTCTGGAGCTGTCTTCTGCTGGGTCCTTAAGAAGGTGACTTGAAAAAAGAGAGATATAGTCTAACTCTGACTGTGCATTACAATTAAATGGGGGACTGTGACTTTTATGATTTTTTTAAAAATTGAAAAAAAAAAGAAACTCTAGCTTGCTTACAGAAAAGTACACACATCATATGTGTACTGCCTGGTGGGTTTTCACAAGCACACTTGTGCAGTCATCACTCACACGGAGGAAATATCACCAGCATCCAGAGGTCCCCTTCCTGCCCTTCCCCTGCTCCACCTAGGTAGCAGCCTAGGTGCCATGGATTATGCCATGGATTAGTTTTGCCTGTACCTGAATTTTATAAAAATGAAGCAATAAAGTATGTATACTTTTTTGTTGAGCTTCTCTCTTAAACATTATTTTGTGAGATTCAGCTTTGTTGATACAAGTAGCAGGAATTTGGTCCTTTTCATTCATGCATAGCATAACTATAGCAAAAATGTATACGGATATGTCTCTGTTTTTTTGTCCACCACTAATGTATATTAGTCTTGCTTCTAGTGTTTTCCTTATTTTTATTATTGGTATTTGGTATTATTGGTATTCTTTTAAAACATTTAAAATTATGGTAAAATATCTTTAACAAAATTTTAACCATTTTTAAGTGTATAATTTGGCTGCATTAATTCACTATCTGCTATCTACTTCCAGGACATTTTAAAAAATAACAACTTTATTGAGATTTGATTCACCTACCATACAATTCATCTATTTCAAGTATAAAATTCAATGGTTTTTAGTATATTCACAGAATTATGCAACCATTGTTACAATCAGTTTTAGAATTTTCGTCACCCCATTCAGAAATGCCATACCCATTAACAGTCACCCTACTCCCACCAACCAGCCCTAGGCAACCACTAATCAACCTTCTTTATCTGCAGGTATATAAATGTTCCCATTCTGGACACTTCATGTAGATAGAATCAGAAAAGGTCTTTGTGACAGACTCTTTCACTTGGCATAACATTTTTAAACATGCTATGTAGCCTGCATCAGTATTTCATTCCTCTTTATCGCTGAATCACATTCCATTGTGTGAGTATAAACATTTTATTTCTCCCATTCATCAGCTGAGGAACATTTGAATTGTTTCCAGTTTTTGGCTGATGAATAGTGCTGCTATAAACATTTGTGTACAACTGTTTCTCTGAACTTGTGTTTTCATTTCTCTTGGGTATACATACCAAGGAGTGGAATTTCTGGGTCAGATGGTAACTACATTTAACATTTTCAGAAACTTCCTGACTGTTTTCCAGAGTAGGCTCCAGTAGTGTGGAATACATTACATGATACTACCAGTAATGTGACGGTTCTAATTGCTTTACATCCTCACTAATGCTTGTAATGTCATCTTTTGATGATAGCCATTATAGTAAGTATGAAATGGTATCTCATCCTGTTTTCATTTGCATTTTCCTGATGTCAATGATACTGAGCATTTTTCTGTGTGATTATTGGCCATTTGTATCTTTTTTGGAGAAATGTCTATTCAGATACTTTGCCTTATTTGTTTTTATTATTGAGTTGCAAGAGTTCTTTCTACATTCTAGATAGAAATTCCTTATCAGATACATGATTCACAAATAGATTCTCAGATGTATAGAACAGTCTTTTGGACTCTGTGGGAGAGGGAGAGGGTGGGATGATTTGGGAGAATGGCATTGAAACATGTATAATATCATATAAGAAACGAATCGCCAGTCTAGGTTCGATGCAGGATACAGGATGCTTGGGGCTGGTGCACTGGGATGACCCAGAGAGATGGTATGGGGAGGGAGGTGGGAGGGGGGTTCAGGATTGGGAACATGTGTACACCCGTGGTGGATTCATGTTGATGTATGGCAAAACCAATACAGTATTGTAAAGTAAAATAAAGTAAAAACAAAACAAACAAACAAAAAACAAATAGATTCTCCCATCTTGTAGACTGTCTTTTCACTTTCTTGATGTAATCGTTTGATGTACTAAAGCTTTAAATGTTGACCAAGTACAATTTATCTTTTTTTCTCTTTTGTTTTTATGCTTTAGATGTCATATCTAAAAATCTGTCCAACCCCAAAATCTATTGTTTACAAAGATTATGCCTAGTTTTCTTCTCAAAGTTTATCATTTTAGTTCTTATATTTTGAAATTTGATCCATTTTTTTTCCCTGAATATTCTTGTTTGTGACTTTTAGTGAATATATGTACACATTTCTTTGGGTGTATACATAAGAATCGAATCACTGGGACATAGGGGGGTTGTATGTTCAGCTATAATCTTGTAAAACAGTTTTTCAAACTTGTTGCACCAATTTATCATCTGATTCACAGCATATGAGAGCTTTGTTGCTATATCCTTGCCAACACTCGGTGTCTCATTTTAACTTTTCTAGGAATGTTTACTAGTATTGTGTTGTGGTTTTCTTATGCATTCCTTTGAGGACTAATGAAATTAAAAACATATTCACGTTTCACATGTTTTCGCCTTTGGGACACTTCTTTTGTGAAATGCCTTTTCAAGTATTTTGCCTAATTTCTTCTCATTGTAGAAGTTCTATTTTAGTTCTCTAATGCCAGGTAACAGAACACCTCCAAATCTTTGGTATTAATAGCAATTGATTTCTGATAGTGACAAAATTGAATAAGACAGTAATTTATCACTTTTTTTGTGTGTGGTTTATGGATCGACTGGTGTTTCCTCTGCTAGTTTCACCCAAGCTTACTCATGTTACTATATTCAGGCTGAAGGCTGGCTGATTGGAATAGAGGGAGTTTGTGACCATTCAACAATTTACCACAGCTTTTTTTTTTTTTTTTTTTTTTTAACATTCTAGACAGGAAGCCTTTTCTGATATACATATACATGTATGTATATTTTTTTCCCTCCGACTCTGGTTTGCCTTTTCTCTCACCTAATAGGGTCTTTAACTTTTTTTTTTTTGGTTGATTGTACTTCGCAGAATGCTACTGCTTTCTTTTTTTAAATTTTAAATTGGGGTATGGTAACTTTGTAATGTTGGGCTTCTGCTGTGCAGCAAAGTGAATCAGCCATATGTGTAAATATACCTCCTCTTTCTGGGATCTCCTTTCCTGTAAGGTCACCGCAGAGCACTAACTGGAGCTCGCACTGTACCCCAGGTTCTCATTAGTTACCTGTTTCATGCATTTAGTGTGTGCACGTCAACCCCCATCTCCCAATCCATCCCATTCCCCCTTACCCTCTTGGTACCTATATGCTTGTTGTCTGCAGTTCAGTTCAGTTCAGTTCAATTGCTCAGTTGTGTCCGACTCTTTGCGACCCCATGAATCGCAGCACGCCAGGGCTCCCTGTCCATCACCAACTCCCAGAGTTCACTCAGACTCACGTCCATCGAGTCAGTGATGCCATCCAGCCATCTCATCCTCTGTTGTCCCCTTCTTCTCCTGCCCCTAATCCCTCCCAGCATCAAAGTCTTTTCCAATGAGTCAATTCTTCGCATGAGGTGGCCAAAGTACTAGAGTTTAGCATCATTCCTTCCAAAGAAATCCCAGGGTTGATCTCCTTCAGAATGGACTGGTTGGATCTCCTTGCAGTCCAAGGGACTCTCAAGAGTCTTCTCCAACATCACAGTTCAAAAGCATCAATTCTTTGGTGTTCAGCCTTCTTCACAGTCCAACTCTCACATCTATACATGACTACTGGAAGAACCATAGCCTTGACTAGACGGACCTTAGTCGGCAAAGTAATGTCTCTGCTTTTGAATATACTATCTAGGTTGGTCATAACTTTCCTTCCAAGGAGTAAGTGTCTTTTAATTTCATGGCTGCAGTCACCATCTGCAGTGATTTTGGAGCCCAAAAAAATAAAGTCTGACACTGTTTCTACTGTTTCCCCATCTATTTACCATGAAGTGATGGGACCAGATCCCATGATCTTCGTTTTCTGAATGTTGAGCTTTAAGCCAACTTTTTCACTCTCCATTTTCACTTTCATCAAGAGGCTTTTTAGTTCCTCTTCACTTTCTGCCATAAGAGTGGTGTCATCTGCATATCTGAGGTTATTGATATTTTTCCCGGCAATCTTGATTCCAGCTTGTGTTTCTTCCAGTCCAGTGTTTCTCATGATATACTCTGCATATAAGTTAAATAAGCAGGGTGACAATATACAGCCTTGACGTACTCCTTTTCCTATTTGGAACCAGTCTGTTGTTCCATGTCCAGTTCTAGCTGTGTCTACATCTGTGTCTATTTCTGGTTTGCAAACAAGTTCATCTATTCCATTTTTCTATATGCCATGTATATATGTTGATATACAATGCTTGTTTTTCTGTGTCTGACTTACTTCATTCTGTATGAACAGTCTCTATCTAGGTTCATCCACATCTCTGGAATGGCACAATTTTGTTCTTTTTATGGCTGAGTAACATTCCATTGTAAACATGTACCACATCTTCCTTATCCATTCACTTGTTGATGGACATTTAGGCTACATCCATGTCCTGACTATTGTAAATAGTGCTGCAATGAACATTGTGATGCACATATCTTTTTGAATTAAGGCTTTTTCTGGGTTTATGCCAAGTAGTGGGATTGCTGGATCATATGGTCATCTAATAGGGTCTTTTGATAAACAAAAGTTCTTAATTTTAAGCTAGTCTAATTTGTCAGTCTCTTTTGTTATGATTACTGCTTTCTGTGGTCTGTTTAAGAACACAAAATAATTAATTACTAAAATATATTTGTCTACTTCAAGGTCATAAAGATATTCTCCTATGTCATTGTCTTAAAACTATATTGCTTACATTAATTTCATTTAGATTTAAAATCTACCTTGTTTTGATTTTTTTGTATATAGCATGTGGTAGGCCTCAGTTTATCTGCTTTTCCATATTAAGATTCAAATAATAGCACAATTCATCTTTTCTCCATTACGCACCGTTGTAATTCAACTGTCCGTGTATGTGTGGGTTTGTCTTTATTCTGCTACACGGATCTATTTACATGTACTTGCCCCAAGTCTTGCACCAATTCTACATTAAATGCTGCAGTTTTATAAAAAAAAAAGTCTTGAAATTGGAGAGTGCTAGTCATCATATGTTGTTTCTCTTAAGGTATACTGATTCATCTTGGTCTTTTGCATTTCTAGATATATTTTAGATTCTTGAATTAGAGAGAAGGAAAGGTCATGCACAACCCAGCAAGTTTCCATGCCTCCCTCCCCTTTCCTTTTGGAATATGGCTTACTAAAAAAAAAAAAAACCACTCATTCTACTTGCGTCTCTGTGTCCTAGTTTCACAGGACTCCCCCCACCTCCCTCTGCAAAGGAGGCCTACGGGTTTCCAGCATGGTCTGGGTGGATAAGTTCATTTCACAGACGAAATGTTAGGAGGCCCTTTTAGCTGATATAACAAAGGTTGGCCCTCCTACCTTTATTAATAAAACAAAACAAAGCAAAAAACCAACCAAACAAAAGGATATGGCCTGGTCTCCTTCAGTCTGACTACTGAATCTAATTCTCAACTGTTTTTGAACTTAGACCAGGAGAAGAAGTGCTATTTTGGGATTCCCCAAATCTGTGAGGAATTGTGAGGGATGATGACTCTTGACATTCAATTTTCTGCCTGGGCTGCAGTTACTCGTTGCTATTTCCTCTTCTTCAGTAAAAGACACTCATATACACATAAGCCTTCAGTTGGTGGCTCTCTGGGTAAGAAGGAATAAAAGTGGCTGGTTCAGGGTTCCAGCCTCAAAGTGAGGAGGCTGAGCTGGGGAGCAGCATTAAGGGGCCCTGGAGGTGTCAGGGGAGGACTGTGGCCTACTGTATGTTAGACACACAGTTCATTCCTCTGCTTGTTAATGAAAAGCTATTCCCAGAAGGGTGCTAGTTGTTAAGTTGTTCTGATTCTTTTGTAACCCCATGGACTATAGCCTACCAGGCTCCTCTGTTCATGGGATTTCCCAGACAAGAATACTGGAGTGGGTTGTCATTTCCTCCAGGGGATCTTCCCGGCCCTGGGATCAAAACTGTGTCTCCTGCATCTCCTGCACTGGCAGGCAGATTCTTTACCACTGAGCCACCAGGGAAGCGCAGAAGGGTGGTAGTGATCTATGTATATCGACAAGTAAACACTGCGTAACAAATTAGATCATACCTCACAACAACCACTTGTCCCTACTTACAGATGTAGATGAGAAGACCTCGCAAGTCCATTTGTTCCAAAACAATAATTTGGTAAAAGAACAGGGGAGAGAAAAACTACCCCTCCCTGAACACGTTCACACCTGTGGCCAGGGACCAGCAGACAGAGTGTCCTTGGAAAAGATGGGCTAGGGGAACTTCCAGGATTAGACTTAGAACCACCCAGGGCGCTGTGGCTTCTTTAGTGAAAAATGGTCAAGCTTGGGTCTCCCGTAAGAGTGCTGGGTGGAAGACAAGCCAATGCCTCCAGAGAGCCCCTTGTCTCTCATCATTGACATAACCTTATACCATCAACTGTGCAGTGAAGCCATGGTGGAGGCCCTCCATGCAGCCGAGCAAGGACCTTCTTGAATGTTACATTTAGATTGACCAAGAGAAGGATGCTGCAACCTTGCTGACCTGCATCTGAAGGGTCCCATGTGGACACTCCCAGGACACTGCCAGGCCCTTTGAAAACAGGATGTGCTTCTTAACAGGCTGAAGGGTGCTTGTGGCTTAAAAAAAGAAACACCCTACACAAATACTTGGGGGGCAGGGGTTTGGACAGTAGGGAGTCATATTCCCATTATATAGATGAGGACACCAAGGCTTAGAGGGGGTTAAGTGATTTGTTCAAAACCATAAATGTAAATGGCTATGGAGCCAGTATTTGGACTGGTCATTTTAAGAATAAACCCTTTGTCTTTTGCAAATCCACTATTCCACCTCCCAAGTTATTGCTACAGGTGGAGAATGGCCCCCATACTTTAACTTTTTCATGTGCCCAAGTGCAGACCTACTTTAAACCTATCGTCACTCTGCTTTGTGCTCTTTTTTTTGTTGTTGTTGTTGTTGCACTGGGTCTTTGTTGCAGTGTGTGGGCTTCTCTTATTATGAAGCACTGGCAGGCTCTAGAGTGCACCGGCTTAGTTGCTCCGTGGCATGTGGGATCTTAGTTTCCAACCAGGGATCAAACCCACATCCCCTGCATTGGAAGGTGGACCCTTAACCACTGGACCACCAGGGAAGCCCCTGCTCTTTGTGGCCTGCATCCAGAGGTTCTTTTGCCTTCTGGGTTGCAGCTAGATTTGGCCAATGGGAAGCACGTGCAGAAAGCTGGAGAGCAGGAAAAGAGGGAAGGTGTGCTATTTTTTCCCCACTCACGGACTGGCTGTGTCCCTTGGCTGACAGCACAGTCTGCTCCAATGTCCCTTTCCCGCAGCTTTTCCTTCTGGGTTCCGGTTCCCTCTCCCCTCCCGTCCCTTCAACCTTCTCTTCTTACCACAGGGTACTTCACCATGCTTGTAGTTTCCCTTAGCCCTTTGATATAATACCTTCCCTAAATTCTCTTTACTTACCTGTTTGGTGGAGGGTAACGTTAGCTCTCTGCTGGGACGCTGAACCATCCAACTCACAACCTCCTTGCTCGCTAGATTTGGCTGGACTCTGGAATTGGACTAGATTGAGAACTGGAGGAAGAAAAGAAAGGGAGGGTCAGATACCAGCCCAGGACACAGAATTTGCCCTCCTGGGGACAACACTGCTGAAAGCGCTGGCCCACAGCAGCTCAGGGGGTGTCCAGCCCCCATTCCCACCAGCTCCCTCTCCGCCCTTCCTGCTCCTTCGGCAGCCCCCGCCCACACTGAGCAGCGGCTTGGAGCTGGGAGAGACTCTGGCGTCCCTGCCGGGCAGACTCGGGAGGCAGACAACGCAAGATCCCCTGGTTCCACCACACTAAAGACTGTGGATGGGAGCCCTAAAGTCGGGGTTGGAATCCTGAGCAGGTTTTCTCCAGAAACTTTTTGCATATCACACTGTGATATTTTAGATACATTAAATGAACAATAACATTCAATGACAAACAAATTGTGTGGATAACTAGGCTGTGAGGTTTCTCTGGTGACATGCTTCAAATATTTGCAAATCAAGTACCCAAGACAATAAAATGACCTCATTTACTAGGTGAAGACAAAACACACTCCTGTTACAGAGCAGGATCCTCGAAATTCCTAAATCAAACAAAAGCTGCCCTTACCCTTCTCCCTCTCACTCCCTTCCCAGGAGACCTCTCACCTGCCCTGTTTGGCAGCCAAGCCGGGCTGGAAGTGAAGTGTTTGGGGACCCACTGGGTTCCCAGTGGCATCAGTCCAATGATTAGCTCTCTGTGTAGACTGGCGGCCTGGAAGTTATTCGGCCAGCCTCCTTGGTTCTCCTCTGATAATCTAGCAGTGGGGCTGGAAACACATTGCCTGCAGGTGAGATTGCCTGGTTTCAGCCTTCTGCGGCTCTTCAAAATTCCTCCAGGAATGCCTGCCCCCAGTACGGTGGCCCTCTACATCTGCAAGTTCCACATCCACATATTCAACCAAATTGGAACTGAAAATATTTAGAAAAAATTCCAGAAATTTCCAAAAAGCAAAACCTGAGTTTGCCACATAATAGCCACTATTTACATAGCATTTACATTGTACTGCTGCTGCTGCTAAGTCACTTCAGTCGTTTCCGACTCTGTGTGACCCCATAGATGGCAGCCCACCAGGCTCCCCCATCCCTGGGATTCTCCAGGCAAGAACACTGGAGTGGGTTGCCATTTCCTTCTCCAATGCATGAAAGGGAAAAGTGAAAGTGAAGTCACTCAGTTGTGTCCGACCCTCAGCGACCCCATGGACTGCAGTCTACCAGGCTCCTCTGTCCATGGGATTTTCCAGGCAAGAGTACTGGAGTGGGGTGCCATTGCCTTCTCGGTTACATTGTATTAGGTATTATAAATAAGTAATCCAGGGATGATCTATAGCATACAGAGGATATGCAAGGGTACATGCAAATACTATGCCATTTTATACAAGGGACTTGAGCGCTGACAAATTTAGGTATCCACAGGGGTCCTGGAACCAACTCCTTAAGGGTATTGGGGGACAACTGTAATTAAACTTTCATGCCCTGTGGAACCAGGTAATCTTCAGAAATGGCATTAGCTCTAGGGTACATCTCATTGGGAGCACTCAGATTCTGTAGCCTGATTGCCCACTTGACCAGGGTGAATTATGAATGACTAGAAAGCATGCTGCTAAGTCACTTCAGTCGTGTCCGACTCTGTGCGACCCCACAGACGGCAGCCCATTGGGCTCCGTCATCCCTGGGATTCTCCAGGCAAGAACACTGGAGTGGGTTGCCATTTCCTTCTCCAATGCATGAAAGTGAAAAGTGAAAGTGAAGTCGCTCAGTCGTGTCTGACTCAACGACCCTATGGACTGCAGTCTACCAGGCTCGTCCTTCCATGGGAGTTTCCAGGCAAGAGTACTGGAGTGGGATGCCATTGCCTTCTCCCTAGAAAGCATGATTAAAGTCTAAATGTTTCCTTTGAAAGGTTGTCTTTAGAATATGTGGTGATCAATTTTGTGTTTAAATGTGCATTTGAAATGTTATTGTTCAGTCACTATGTTGTGTCCTATCTTTTGTGACCCCATGGACCCTCTGTCCATGTGACTCTGCAGATAAGAATCCTGGAGTGGGGTGCCATTCCCTACTCCAGGGGATCTTCCGGACCCAGGGATCGAACCCATGTCTCTTGTGTCTCCTGCTTTGGCAGGTAGATTCTTTAGTACTGGCGCCACCTGGGAAGCCCTCTGAAGTGATAGTGAATATAAAAAAACACAAAGATGTATTTGTGTAATAAATTGTCATATTATATGCAAATTAGAGGCAATGTGACATACAAGAGAAACTGTGAGCTTTCCATTAGACAGGCAAGGGTTACAATATAGGAACTTTGACTTATCGGCCCAGTGTCCTTGGCAAGGTTACTTATCCTCTCTGAGAATGTTTTCTCCAATGTGAAGTAGTAATAATAGCCATGGGGCTATAGGATTAAATGGGCCAAACATATAAAGCATCTATTCATTGCCTGGCACATTTGAAGTTGCTCTTAAACAGTAGATTAAATATTCAGGATCTCATTTCAAACATAAAATAAATTTGTGGATACACACTACATTTCCTACAAATAACAGTAGAGGGCAGACTTCACAAAATTATTTATGAAATACAGTCTTTCAAGTCATCATTTAAGATGAAAGCCAGAATTCCAGAAATGACTTTCTTAAATACTTTGGCTGAAAGATGCTTCTATCGCTACCTTTAATTTCATCACAGAAACTGGGGCTTTCCTGTTTCGCAAGAATTCCAAAGGAGGATGTTGGGCAATATTTAACCCACAACTTTCATCACCATGATGAGTATGGCTGGTCCCCAGATTACGGTTGAGGGTTTTTGACAGATTTCTCTGGCCATATTTATGCCTATCATAGATTTAATGATACATAGAGGAAATAAAAGGTGCCAAAAGTTTCTTGACATCATTTCAAATTGCATCATGTCAAAATGGCACAAAGTTCATGACTAGAAGCATTATAGAATACGAAGAGTCAGCCTACAGCTGACTGGAGATCAGATTACATTTAGGTAATGATCGGGATTGGGGTGTGAATTCCATTCCATAATGAAAGGACAAATGGGCATTTAATAAATATTTTTGAAAATCTGACGAGGTTCTGAAGGGTAAACGTTTGTTCCGGTTTTCACTGCCACCCTCAGTCTCTAGGGGACCCAGCTTCATCCAGTCTCCATAACATTAAGTGATACTACCGCTTGGCATCCTCGATAATTTAGAGAGGAAAAAATGGTACCTCAAATTGCTTCAAACTCTTACTGCTTTTGTTACCGACAATGAACATCTTTCCCCTTGTGGATCTGAACAATTTTGTTTCATCTTTTATGAATGGTCCGATCATATCTTTGGCCATTCTTCTGTTTGAGTTCTGATCATTTTTTTTCTTCTGCAAAGAATTCATTGTAAATCATTGATATCCTTGGAAAATATGAGTGACCCAGTTCTATCAGTCTGTAATTTTCCTAGCATATAAATAGCACACGACTGGCATTCAGAAATGTTTACTGAATTGTACTCTTCTATTATATATATTATATACATATGTTTTTAAAAATATGTTTATTTGGCTGCTTTGGGTCTTACTTGTGGCACTTGAGATCTTCAATCCGATGCAGCGTGCAGGATCTTTAGTTGTAGCATGTGGGATCTAGTTCCCTGACCAAGGACCAGACCTGGGCCCCCTGCATTAGGAGTGTGGAATCTCAGCCACTGGACTACCAGGGAAGTCCCAAAATTATTTTATATTTTAAAATATAGTTTTTAAATATAAAGAAAATATATACTCATAAAGGTGAAACTCCAGTACTTTGGCCACCTCATGTGAAGAGTTGACTCATTGGAAAAGACTCTGATGCTGGGAGGGATTGGGGGCAGGAGGAGAAGGGGACTACTGAGGATGAGATGGCTGGATGGCATCACGGACTCGATGGACATGAGTCTGAGTGAACTCCGAGAGATGGTGATGAACAGGGAGGCCTGGCGTGCTGCGATTCATGGGGTTGCAAAGAGTCGGACACGACTGAGCGACAGAACTGAACTGAACTGATTGAACAGGTAAGCAAAGTAGAAAGATCACTCCCAAAGGCAAAGATTGTAGTTTTGCTAGGCACCTTTTCATGGTTAAAGCCACCTAGGCTTCCCTGGTGGCTCGGGTGGTAAAGAATCCACCTGCGATGTGGGAATCCCGGGCTCAATTCTTGGGCTAGGAAGATTCCCCTGGAGAAGGGAATGGCAACCCACCCCAATATTCTTGCCTGGGAAATCCCATGGATGGAGGTGCCTGATGGGCTACAGTCCATGGGATCCCAAAGAGTCAGACATGACTGAGTGACTAACCCTTTTCATGGTTAAATACTGTTCGATCAAGTTATATTCTCATTTACCTAAGTTTAACCATCAGTTTGTTTTCATTTTTGTTCAATGATAAATAATGCTGTTAAAGGGACAGAAATGCCAGATTGTAAGTATTCATATTTACAGTTCTATTCCCCACAGGCCAAGTAACCCATCCCCTCCATATACACAGACACTGACTCTCTCCTCGTCTACCCAACCAGAGCAGCAAGTTTAGAGGAAAGCATTTTTACTTTGCTGAGCTGGGGAAAAGTAGAAGACATGAATGGCTG
Source organism: Cephalophus harveyi (assembly GCA_006410635.1). NCBI lineage: Eukaryota > Metazoa > Chordata > Mammalia > Artiodactyla > Bovidae > Cephalophus > Cephalophus harveyi. The sequence continues at coordinate 425,926 of SJYT01008166.1, forward strand.
CAGACAGGAGGAGCAGTTTACTAAGAAGGTGGCTGCAGTTACTCACAGAGAAAAAGTATCAGTGAGGTAGGTTGTGAAATAAAGAAGATGAGGGAGTTGAGCCCTGGGAAGATCAACAGAAATGATTAAAGAGGATTTTAAGAAAGTTTTGATGTCTAAACCAGAGCTACCCATGCTGGTTTATCTGCCTGTGATAATCTAATTGCAGACATCGAGAGCAAGTGTTTAGAAAACTTTACAGAAATCTGATGTGGCTGCAATGTTCAAGTGAACTTTTCTTGTTGAACAGAGTGTGGGTAAGCTGCACAGGAAGCTTGTGAGAAAGGACCAAGTCACAGCCTGCAGTGTTTTAAGTTATTTTATCAACTGTAACTCAAAAGCTTATAAAAAGTTGAGACAATGTAAGATTCTAAAGATGATGTCTTTACGTTTCTGTAGGATTAGAAGCCATTTTGATCAACTTTTAGAAGATGTGAATTGGATAACCAGACTTGCTTATTCATTTGGTATTTTGATAATTTAAATCATCATAATATTCCATGCAAAGAGGTAGCACAGTATGTTGTTTTCGATGGCAAAGAAGATCTAAAGGCAAAAAAAAAAAAAAAAGAAGCTTGGAAGAACTGAGTTTCTACAGATTGTTAGGCATGCCCCATAGTAAGGCAACAGTTATCAATGAACGACCTCGGTGGCTTTCTCTGCTTTTCTCCCATTTCTTACTCCTCATCTTTTATTCCCTTTTACTCTCTGCATCTTTTCTCTCTGCCCACTGAGAAGATATTTCTCATCCTCTTCTTCTCTATCTCCTGGGGGATCTTATTAAATTCACAGGTCTCAATGCTCATTTCTCACACTTATCTAAGTTGCATAGCTGCAGATACAAGTTTTCCAAAATTCTAATTTTAATTTGATGGCTCACATTTTTATAATGATTTTTAAAAGTCCATTGTTTTCCTTAAAGTGACAGGCATACTTCATTCATCCTGAAGAAAATATCTGCCAAATACTCAACTCTGAATGTTCAGAGTTTATCAATACTGCAAATAAAAGTGGTTCTCCATGAAACTTGCCACTACTTTAGCTCCTATGTGAGGCCACTGTACATGTGATTTTCCTTGCCATGAAGCATTCTATGTGTCTTTTTGGTAGTGTCATGGCTGAGAAATAATTTGCTTTCTCTCTACATTTAGCTTCAACTATTTGAGCTTCCAGTAGTGGCTCAGACAGTAAAGAATCGGCCAGCAATGCAGGAGACCTGGGTTTGATCCCTGCGTTGGGAAGATCCCCTGGAGAAGGGCATGACAACCCATTCCAGTATTCTTGCCTGGAGAATCCCCATGGACAGAGGAGCCTGGAAGGCTGCAATCCATGGGGTCACAAAGGGTTGGACATAACTGAGCAACTAAACACACACACACACATTCCTTCAGGACACATGGTTTGCAAAAGGACTTTTATGTCAATTTGAGGTATAAGAGGCAGGCTGAAAAGCAGATGTTTCAACGGCTTTGATATTTTGTAAGACGGACCATGAGTATGCTTGAAATTGGAACCATCTTAAAAATGTCTAACATAAGCCAGTAATGAAGCTAAGCTATTTGGTGAGTGCCAAGCGCCTCCAGAAAGGTAATGGGGAGAAATGGAACTATGTCTATGTCCCACTTGGAGATGTTTAGGCAAATCATTGAATGTCAGGCTTGGCATGATCTAATTTAAATTGACATTCCATTATAAGGGCTTCCCTCGTGGCTCAGAGGTTAAAGCGCTTGCCTCCGATGTGGGAGACCCGGGTTCGATCCCGGGGTTGGGAAGATCCCCTGGAGAAGGAAATGGTAACCCACTCCAGTATTTTTGCCTAGAGAATCCCATGGACAGAGAAGCCTGGTGGGCTACAATCCACGGGGTCGCAAAGAGTCGGACACGACTGAGCAGCTTCACTTCCATTATAAGGCTGCTTAGACCTGCCTCATCAACTCTGTCAACAGACACTGAAATACCAAGTCAAAGCACATCTGGTAAAGACCACACCTGTCTTATCTCCTTGCATACCCAGGTGATGGACATTTATAGTAGAAATGCTGGATAGACTGTTTATCTGTCTGATTTTGGAGGTAGATCTGATATGGTCAAGTGATCACGGGTACCACCTGTTGGGGAGACAAGACTCATAATTAATCCATGATTACTGGAGAGGTGAAAAAATGGGGCCATTGTCAGGGAGGGAACTGATGACCGTCTTGATGCCACACCCATCTGGCTGCATTAAAACACATGCACACTTTGACATATGGTCACTAGTTGGAGAGAAGGGAGAGGATTACAAGATACAAATGATAAACAGACACCACAGCGTCCTTCTGTGGCCAATACAAGATGGACAGTTGGGAGATTTGTGGAAGAAAGGTCATATATTTGTATGAACAATAATTACTGTATTATTGTAATTTCTATCACATATAAGGGCAAAATCTAATGTCAACTGACATGTAGTGGAATATTACTATGTGTTAGGCATTTTGGGTGCACTGCATATGTTAACTAATTGAAATCTTACAAAATCCTACAAGATTGGAACTACCATCCCTATTTTACAGAGGAAGAAACTGAGGTATAGTGGCAGTGAAGGACTCATCAAGGTCACAGCTGAAAAATGGTGGCACTGAGACTGTGGGACTCATTCTTTCACCAAATGGAAAGACCATAAAACCAGAAGACTCCAGGTCTACTGCCAGCCCCATAGTGAACTGACAGTATGACTTTGGGTTAGATACACAACCCTTCGTTGGTCCTCTTTTACAAAAAAATTGAAGTATAGTTGTTTAATTATCACCTATTGTTAATACTGTGTTAGTTTCAGGCATACAGAAAGGTGATTTAGCTATACCCTGGTGGCTCAGGCGATAAGGAATCTGCCTGCAATGGGAGACCAGGGTTCAATCCCTGGGTCGGGAAGATCCCCTGGAGGAGAGCATGGCAATCCACTCCAGTATTATTGTTGCCTGGAGAATCCCTTGGACAGAAGAGCCTGGTAGGCTATAGTCCATGGAGTTGCAAAGAGTCAGACACATTACATGCATAGATATATAGCTGAATCATTTTGCTGTATGCCTGAAGTGAAGTGAAAGTGAAAGTGTTAGCTGATCAGTTGTGTCCAACTCTGTGACCCCAGGCTCTTCTGTCTGTGGGATTCTTCAGGCAAGAATACTGGAGTGGGTAGCAATTCCCTTCTCCAGGGGATCTTCCCAATCCAGGGATCAAACCTGCGTCGAGACAGGCATAAGGAAAGCTAGAGGTAGGGAAAGCTTCTGACATAGACACCAGAAGGGGACAGAAAGAGTGCCCCCTTGCTAGTTTTTAGCAAGGTTTTTTATGTTTGTTAGAAAGCTGTTAATCAGATAAGAGAGACACCTCAAGGCTGAGGGAGTTTCACCAGACCCCTCTCCCACAATATGCACTTTTGAGATAGGATGGCGCAAGGTGTATCATCCCCCAGCCATAAAACAATTGACAGGAATACTGGTTTGTTGAGCCATTATCAACCCAAGGTTTGAGAAAAGAAAAAATTTAGTTTTAGGTGGAACCATTTTGAAGAAAGGCAAATTCCAAAGCAAATACATCGTGTCATTAACATAGCTTAAGAAAAACATTTCCATAAGAAAACACATCGGTTACCTCAAGGCATTAAAAGAAGCCTCTTAATTTTGTGTAGAGAAGGAAAAAAATGTCTGCCACTTGGTGGCCAGTGGCCTTTCCTGCCTGTTACCCTCTCAATCTCCTTGTATTCTAAGGGACTCTCAAAAATCTTCTCCAGCATCACAGTCGAGAGCAACAGTTCTTCAGCGCTCAGCCTCTTTTTGGTTCAACTCTCACATCCATACATCATTACTGGAAAAACCACAGCTTTGACTATATAGACCTTTGTTGGCTAAGTGATCTCTCTGCTTTTTAATACGCTGTCTAGATTTGTCATAGCTTTCCTTCCAAGGAGCAAGTGTCTTTTAATTTCATGGCTTCAGTCACCGTCCACAGTGATTTTGGAGCCCAAGAATTAGGGCCTTTAGGGAGGTAATTAAGTTTAAATGAGGACATAGGAATGGGGCCATAATCATATAGGACTGGGGTCCTCGTGAAAAGAGGAAGAGCCACCGGAGAGCTCATTCTCTGAGGAAAGAGCGCAGAGACGAGGTCACGTGAGGGCACAGAGCCGAGGTCACGTGAGGGCACAGCAAGAAGGCAGCTGTCCGCGAGCTGGGAAGAGACATCTCACCAGAAACCAGCCGTGACGGCACCTTGATCTTGAACTTGCAGCCTCCAGAACTGTTAGAAGATAAATTTCTATTGTCTAAGTCACCAAGTCTGTGGCATTTGGTTACATCAGCCCTAGCAGACTAATACTGTAATGATCTCTCTTGTGGCTTTCATCCAAATTTCCTAATAGCTAACGATGTTGAATATCTTTTCATGTGCTTATTTTCCATCTGTATATACTCTTTAGTAAAATTTCTGTTCATGTCTTTTGCTCATTTTCTAAATGGATTAAAAAAAAAAACCCAAAACCTGTTGAATTTGAGAGTTCTGCATATTCTAGATACTAGCCCTCTGTCAGATATGAGGTTTGCAAATATTTTCCCTCAGTCTGTAACTTGTCTTTTCATCCTTTCATCGAATGAAAGTTTGTTATTTAAAGGAAGTTAATGTATTAGTTATTCCTTTTTGGATCATGTCACATATAAGAATTCTTTGCTTAACCCTGAATATGTTCTCTGAGCTTTTTCTAAAAGTGTCACAGTTTTACATTTAAGACTATGATCAATTTTTAATTAATTTTTGCATAAAATTGAGACTTAAGTCAAGGTTCATTTGATTGTTGTTATTGCCCACGTTGTCCCATTTCTCCAGCACCATTTGGTGAAAAACCTCTTTGCTCCACTGAATTGCTTTTGCATCTCTGTTAAAAATCATCTGGGCATATTTGTGTGATTCTATTTCTAGATTCACTATTCTGTTCCACTGATGCTTTTATCTATCCTGCTAGTACGTACCACACAGTCTTAATTAATGTAGCTATAAAATGTCTTCAAATTGAGTAGAATGATTCCTCTCACATTATTCTTTATCAAAATTGTTTCAGCTATTTGAGTTTATTTACCTTCCAACATACATTTTAAATTAACCTTGTCTACAAAACTTCTTATCGAGATTTTTGATGGGAATTACATTAAACCTGTATATCAATTTGGGAAGAATTGAAATCTTTACTATGTTGAGTTTTCTAGCTATGAACAGAGTATGTCTCTCTAATTAGATTTTAAACATTTCTTTCATCAGTGTTGTTTAGTTTGCAGCATACAATTTTGTATATATTTTCTTAGATTTACACCTATGCCTTTTTTGGAGTGATTGAAAATTATATAGTTGATTCATGATCTTTAATTCACCCTGAAAGGCTGTCTTTTAATTGTTGTATTTAGACTATATTTAATGTCATTATTGATATGTTAGGGCTTATGTCTGCCTTTTTATTTTTTGTTTACTGTTTGTTCCCTCTATTTTTCTATTTTCTCTTTTCTTGCCTTCTTGTGGGTTATGTGAACATTTCTTAGAATTCCACTTTGATTGATCTATACTGTCTTTGAGTGTACCTCTTTGATAGCTAGATTTTTTAGTGGTTACTTAGGTAGTACATTATACATATATAACTTAAAACAGTCAATGTTATTATTTTACCAGTTTGAGCAAAATATAGAACATTTGCTTCTTTTTATATGCCTTTACTGTCTCTAGTTTATAATTCCTTTAATTATTTCCTCTAATAAATTCAGGACCATATCAGATGGTGCCAAATTTTGCTTCAACCATCAAACATAAGTTAGAAAACCAAAGAGGTGATGGACAGTTTATTGTATTTACCCATATTTTGCTCCTGTATTTACCCCAGATACATAGAATTTGTTATTCTTTTGTCCTTCCTGATGTTCTAAGATTTCTTTTATTATTGTTTCCTTTCTGTTTAGGGGATTCCCTTTAGCCATTGTTTTTGGTAAATGTGATGGCAGCCAATTTGCTGATTTTCCTTAAATCTAGAATATTAACCGTGTAATCAGTTCTGTCTAGATCTGATAGACAGAGTGCCTGATGAACTATGGGTGGAGGTTCATGACATTGTACAGGAGACAGGAATTAAGACCATTCCCAAGAAAAAGAAATGCAAAAAAGCAAAATAGCTGTCTGAGGAGGCCTTACAAATAGCTGTGAAAAGAAGTGAAGCAAAAAGCAAAGGAGAAAAGGAAAGATATACCCATTTGAATGCAGAATTCCAAAGACTAGAAGGAGAGATAAGAAATCCTTCCTCAGCGATCAATGGAAAGAAATAGAGGAAAACAACAGAATGGGAAAGACTAGAGATCTCTTCCAGAAAATTAGAGATACCAAGGGAACATTTCATGCAAAGATGGGCTCAATAAAGGACAGAAATGGTAGGCACCTATCAGAAGCAGAAGATATTAAGAGGTGGCAAGAACAGAAGAACTGTACAAAAAAGATCTTCACGACCCAGATAATCACGATGATGTGATCACTTGCCTAGAGCCAGACATCCTGAAATGTGAAGTCAAGCGGGCCTTAAGAAGCATCACTATGAACAAAGCTAGTGGAGGTGATGGAATTTCAGTTGAGCTTTTTCAAATCCTGAAAGATGATGCTGTGAAAGTGCTGCACTCAATATGCCAGCAAATTTGGAAAACTCAGCAGTGGCCACAGGACTGGAAAAGGTCAGTTTTCATTCCAATCCCAAAGAAAGGCAATGCCAAAAAAGGGAAGCAAAGTGAATCGCCTACTATAATTTGTGTTAATAAAAAAGAGCTATTCAGATGATGTAGATGGAACTAGGTTTTTGCTTGTATATGTTTAGAATAGTTCTGGAAGGGTAATCAAAACCTCAGAGGTACACTCAATAATAGCTAGAAGTTTGAGTTGGGGGAGAAAGAAATTTTCTACCAAAACGCATCTTTGTACCTTTCAAATATTTTGTCATGAACATATATTAGCTATTCAAAATATTAATAAATTGAATTCAGCAACAAATTCCTGCTTGAAACTAATCCCTTCCTCTTCTCTGCTACCCTTGTATTTTTCACTCACTTATTTGTTGTGCTTGTATATGTATTTGTATCACCTACAAAACCAAGAACATCTTGAGGGCTGCAACTCTGTCTCTATCAGGTTTCTATCTCCAGCATCTAGCACAGTGTCTTACACACAGCAGGAGAATTTTTTTTTAAGTGATGTCTTGAAGACTGATGAAGACTTTTTTATGGAAGGAAGTCTGGTTCCTTGATACAGCAGCTGAACAGGGCTGCAAGACCTTAAGAACATTCTACCTTGCAATATGTCTTTATTCTTTAAAAGAAGGGAGGGAGAGACAGAAAAAAAGAAAAAACAGAGAGACACAAAGAGAGAGAGGAAAACTGAGACAGACTCAAAGATCAGACTAGACTTTAGAGCAGTGCTGCTAGGAGGAATACATTTGGGGGTAAAAAGTGTGATCATGTGACTAGGTGGGAAGGAGATCATTTAAGATCTTCCATAAAGAGCCTCTTGATGAAAGTGAAAGAGGAGAGCGAAAAAATTGGCTTAAAGCTCAACATTCAGAAAACTAAGATCATGGCATCTGGTCCCATCACTTCATGGCAAATAGATAGGGAAACAGTGGAAACAGTGGCTGACTTTATTTTTCTGGGCTCCAAAATCACTGCAGATGGTGACTGCAGCCATGAAATTAAAAGACGCTTGCTCCTTGGAAGGAAAGTTATGACCAACCTAGATAGCATATGCAAAAGCAGAGCCATTACTTTGTCAACAAAGGTCCATCTAGTCAAGGCTATGGTTTTTCCATTCGTNGGAGAGTGAAAAAGTTGGCTTAAAGCTCAACATTCAGAAAACGAAGATCATGGCATCTGGTCCCATCACTTCATGGCAAATAGATGGGGAAACAGTGGAAACAGTGGCTGACTTTATTTTTCTGGGCTCCAAAATCACTGCAGATGGTGACTGCAGCCATGAAATTAAAAGACGCTTACTCCTTGGAAGGAAAGTTATGACCAACCTAGATAGCATATTCAAAAGCAGAGACGTTACTTTGTCAACAAAGGTCCATCTAGTCAAGGCTATGGTTTTTCCAGTGGTCATGTATGGATGTGAGAGTTGGACTGTGAAGAAAGCTGAGCGCCAAAGAATTGATGCTTTTGAACTATGGTGTTGGAGAAGACTCTTGAGAATCCCTTGGACTGCAAGGAGATCCAACCAGTCCATACTACAGGAGATCAATCCTGGGTGTTCATTGGAAGGACCGATGTTGAAGCTGAAACTCCAATACTTTGGCCACCTGATGCGAAGAGCTGACTCATTTGAAAAGACCCTGATGCTGGGTAAGATTGAGGGCAGGAGGAGAAGGGGACAACAGAGGATAAGATGGTTGAGTGGCATCACTGACTCAACGGACATGGGTTTGGGTGGACTCCGGGAGTTGGTGATGGACAGGGAGGCCTGGCGTGCTGTGTGTGGTTCATGGGGTTGCAAAGAGTCAGACACGACTGAGCGACTGAACTGAACTGAATCAGTTCTGAATTATTTATTTATTTATTTATTTTTACCATAGAGTTTAATCTAGTTTTATTTCCTTATTGGAATATAATTGCGTCACAGTGCTGTGTTGCTGTCTGCTTTACAACATCGTGAATCAGCCATATGTATATATCCCCTCCCTTTTGAGCCTCCCTCCCACCCTTCCCATTTCACCCATCTAAGTCATCACATCAGAGCACTAAACTGAGCTGCTTGTGCTATACAGCAGCTTCCCATTAGCTATCTATTTTACACATGGTAGAGTATAAATATGTCAATGCTGCTCTTTCAGTTCATCTCCCCATCTCCTTACCCTCTGCAGACGCAGAGTCCGTTCTCTATGGCCAGACAGTTTATTTTAACAAGATTTTTTTTTAATTGGGCCCACTATATGGAACCCCTCAGCGAGGTTCTGAGTTGCAAAGATGAGTAAGATGCATTCTTTGCATTACCCTCATGGGAGAATCAAACACATAAACAAAATGTCCTTATTTGGTATGTGCTAAATAATGGCATCCCTCTAAAACAGAAGTCGGCAAACTTTCTAAAAGGCCAGATAGTAAATATTGATATTTTAGACTTCATGGGTCAAATGGTCTTAGTTACAACTATTCAATTCTGCCATTCTAACATAAAAGCCCCCATTCTGCTGTTTCTTAGTCACTTAGTTGTGTCCACCTCTTTGCGACCCACGGACTGTAGACTGCCAGGCTTCTCTGCCTGTGGAATTGTTCAAGCAAGAATACTAGAGTAGGTTGCCATGCCCTTCTCTGGGGATATTCCCACCCCAGGAATAGAATCCATGTCTCCCACATTACAGGGGGATTCTTTACCATCTGAGCAACCAGGAAAGCCCTAAAGCAACCACAGTTCAGTCATTTCAGTCGCTCAGTCGTGTCCGACTCTTTGCGACCCCATGAATCGCAGCACGCCAGGCCTCCCTGTCCATCACCATCTCCCGGAGTTCACTCAGACACACGTCCATCGAGTCAGTGATGCCATCCAGCCGTCTCATCCTCAGTCATCCCCTTCTCCTCCTGCCCCCAATCCCTCCCAGCATCAGAGTCTTTTGCAATGAGTCAACTCTTCACATGAGGTGGCCAAAGTACTGGAGTTTCAGCTTTAGCATCATTCCTTCCAAAGAAATCCCAGGGCTGATCTCCTTCAGAATGGACTGGTTGGATCTCCTTGCAGTCCAAGGGACTCTCAAGAGTCTTCTCCAACACCAC
>SJYT01008166.1:436624-522651 GCA_006410635.1 Cephalophus harveyi
ACCATTTCTGTCCTTTATCGAGCCCATCTTTGCATGAAATGTTCCCTTGGTATCTCTAATTTTCTTGAAGAGATCTCTAGTCTTTCCCATTCTGTTGTTTTCCTCTATTTCTTTGCATCGATTGCTGAAGAAGGCTTTCTTAATCTCTTCTTGCTATTCTTTGGAACTCTGCATTCAGATGCTTATATCTTTCCTTTTCTCCTTTGCTTTTCGCTTCTCTTCTTTTCACAGCTATTTGTAAGACCTCCCCAGACAGCCATTTTGCTTTTTTGCATTTCTTTTCCATGGGGATAGCCTTGATCCCTGTCTCCCATACAGTGTCACGAACCTCATTCCATAGTTCATCAGGCACTCTATCTATCAGATCTAGGCCCTTAAATCTATTTCTCACTTCCACTGTATAATCATAAGGGATTTGATTTAGGTCATACCTGAATGGTCTAGCGGTTCTCCCTACTTTCTTCAATTTGAGTCTGAATTTGGTAATAAGGAGTTCATGATCTGGGCCACAGTCAGCTTTTGGTCTTGTTTTTGTTGACTGTATAGACCTTTTCCATCTTTGGCTGCTAAGAATATAATCAGTCTGATTTCAGTGTTGACCATCTGGTGATGTCCACATGTAGAGTCTTCTCTTGTGTTGTTGGAAGAGGGTGTTTGCTATGACCAGTGCATTTTCTTGGCAAAACTCTATTAGTCTTTGCCCTGCTTCATTCTGCATTCCAAGGCCAAATTTGCCTGCTACTCCAGATGTTTCTTGACTTCCTACTTTAGCATTCCAGTCCCCTATAATGAAAAGGACATCTTTTTTGGGTGTTAGTTCTAAAAGGTCCTGTAGGTCTTCATAAAACCGTTCAACTTCAGCTTCTTCAGTGTTACTGGTTGGGGCATAGACTTGGATAACTGTGATATTGAATGATTTGCCTTGGAGTACTTTAATTGAAAAAGTGAAGAAAAAAACAGGCAGTGAACCAATTTAGTTCTCTGATAATAACTTGCTGACCCCCTAATCTTTATTTTCTTCCTTCTCCACCTTTCTATGTAAAAGAGGGTTATTATGAGAATTAAATTAGTTGATGCTTGTAAAGTGCTCAGAATAAGTCTTGGCAAATATTAAGCTTTATAGGAAGTTCATCTTTAGCTCTTGTTTCCTCTCCAGCCCTCTATGCCGTTCACACACCCGAGGGTTAGGTCTAGGTGATAGGGAGTCAATGCTTTAAGATTGAAAGGGGACCTGTGATCATTTGCTCGTTACCTAGCTGGTCACTTCGGCAACTACTGAAGCCCACGCACCTAGAACCTGTGCTCTGCAACAAGAGAAGCCTCTACAGTGAGAAGCCTTGTCACTGCAACAAAGAGGCAACTGCTCCGCACAACTAACTAGTGAAAGCTCAAGCAGCAATGAAGACTCAGCGTGACCAAAACTAACAAATAAATAAATTAATTTAAAAGAAAAACAGACAACCAAGTAAAGAACTAGCCAGGTTCATTTCTATCTTGAGTGTCCATGATTCTGTGAACAACCCCTGGCTTTATTCTCCCCAGAGAGAATGAGGTAAGGGGTTGAATTTGTTCTGAAGTCAGATGAGTTCAGTCTAAGCCCTGTCTCTGCCCATTCAGCTTCCTCTCAATGACCTGCAGTATCCTCATATTTAAAATGGGAATGATGCCCCACTTCATAGGATGATTGCAGAAATTACACAATAATGTGTGTGAATAGTACTTGGCAAATCATAAAGTACTTTGCAGTTGGTGGTAATTATCAACATTATTAGGCTATAAGGACTCTAACTCATCCATTTGTGTGACTCCTTTTCCCAGAAAGTTTTCAACCTCCACAGTGGGAAAGGTGGCACTTACTGAGGCAATAAAGGCTTCCCAGGTGGTGTTAGTAGTAAAGAATACACCTGCCAATGCTGGAGATGCAGGTGATGCAGGTTCAATATCTGGGTTGGGACGATGCCCTGGAAATGGCACCTCATTCCAGTATTTTTGCCTGGAAAATTCCATGCGCAGAGGAGCCTGGTAGGCCACAGTCCATGTGGCCACAAAGAGCTGGACAAGGCTGCGTGACTGAGCACACACGCTAGATCCAATACCCAGTTGTCCCCAAGGAGAAAGGGAGATTGTTATTTAGCACTAGTATGTAATTAGTTGAAAATAAGATTAACTGTGCAAGTCTTTGTTTCACTAAACGGTACCTCCGTGGCTTTCCAAACTTCAAATGCTTCAGTGCAGACAAAGGGGAAACAACTGACCTTTCTTTTGTGAGGTGTGTTGTACAATTGCCTGTTAAATGGTAGTTAGCCACTGAAAGAAGGCTGAGTTTGTGAGTTTGCGATGAGACTAAGGATGTTCCACACTGCAGTGCTGCTGATTCTAGGCTGGGACCTAAGAGAAGAATTCAGTTCAACTTGATTCAATTAAACCCAACTTGATTCAATAAAACCAGCTTTGCTATTTGCTGGGCACTGTGCCAGGTGCAAAGGATACAAAAAGTGAGTATAACAGCCTCTGTCCTCCCAGAACTCATATCTCCGGGAGGGAAACAGACAAACTCCAATTTACAGTGTGGGAGGAGTGAGGCTAGCAGGAATCCTGGAGGGGAAAAATACTAGGATTCTTTTTCCTAGAGCTCTTTCTGCTTCAAGAGCAAAGGAACAGAAAAGATTTATAAAGACAATGAGAAACAGGCTGACTTTTTGCTGTTTTTCAGTCACATTCCTCGGGGAAGGTATAGACTCCAACAATAGCAGGTGTCTATAGAGAATTTTTTCTCAGTATGTTGCTACCTTTTTAATGACTGTTTTTGTTGCTTCAAAACAAAACAAGGGCTTCCCTTGTGGCTCAACTGATAAAGAATCAGCCTGCAATGTGGGAGTTCTGAGTTTGATCCCTGGGTTGGGAAGATTCCCTGGAGAAGGGAAAGGCTACCCACTCCAGTTTTCTGGCCTGGAAAATTCCATGGTCTGTATAGTCCATAGGATCGCAAAGAGTCGGACATGACTGAACGACTTCTATTTTTGTTCTTTCAAGTTGAGATGCTGGTCCAATTTTAAAATATTTTATTTTTAACATGTTTGTAAATGGGAACTTTATGAGTTTAGTTTTATTGGCAATTTCTTTGTTTGAAAAGTATAAGAAAGCAAGAAGTTCTACATTTTTAGGATTTGCTTCTGTCAAGAAAAATTGTATGTTTTTAAATGAAAAAAAAAAAAAGATTGCTGTGTGTCCTGCCTAGTGCATCTTTCCCTTTCATTGTATTTGAACCAATTTACAAATCTCTAAGTTGTAGAAAAACTAATGTAAATGATTCCTATCTCTAAAATGCAAAGGAGTTGTCTAGATCGTTTCGGACCTCTTTGTAAATTTATTTTAGCAATATTCCTTATTGCTTATATACATGTGGTTCTTTGAATTCTCCTTTGAGCCCTGGTAACATCTTATTCATTCCCTCTTTAATTAATGAGTTAAATTAAACTTTTCAGTTCAGTTCAGTTGCTCAGACATGTCCTACTCTTTGCAACCCCACAAATTGCAGTACGCCAGGCCTCCCTGTCCATCACCAACTCCTGGAGTTTACCCAAACCCATGTCCATTGAGTTGGTGGTGCCATCCAACCATCTCATCCTCTGTCATCCCCTTCTCCTCCTGTGCTCAATCTTTCCCAGCATCAGGGTCTTTTCAAATGAGTCAGCTCTTCGCATCAGGTGGCCAAAGTATTGGAGTTTAGCTTCAACATCAGTCCTTCCAATGAGCACCCAGGACTGATCTGCTTTAGGATGGACTGGTTGGATCTCCTTGCAGTCCAAGGGACTCTCAGGAGTCTTCTCCAACACCACAGTTCAAAAGCATCAATTCTTTAGCAATCAGCTTTCTTTATAGTCCAACTCTCACATACTAATGTGTTCATTTTCTATTTGTATGAGAGTCATTATTTTACTTTTTAAAAGAAAATGATCCTTTAACACACCTCCTCTGAGAAAGATCTGGCTGATGATGTGGAAGGGTAGGAAGGGAAGGAAATTAAGATGTGTTAAGAATTTATTAAATAGCAAATCTTAATGTGTATTATTTTACTTAAACTACATAACATCTTGTACCTTTATGGGATGCTTTTGTTTTTAAATCAAGGGCTCTTATGGTGTTTCATGTTAGCCAGGATTATAATGGTGTAGTGATGCACCATGTTATGGGGTGAATTGTGTCCTCCATAATAACCTCAGAATGTGACCTTATTTGGGGATGGCGTCTTTACAGAGGTAATCCAGTTTAAAATGAGATCATTAATGTAGGCCTTAATTTAAGATGACTGGTGTCCTCATAAAAAGGGAAAATCTGGAGTCAGACATCCATACGGGACACCACATGAACATGAAGGCAGAGGCCTGGGTGATGAACATACAAGCCAAGGAACACCAAAGATTGCTGGCAGATACCACACACCAGGAGAGAGGCACGGAATAGATTCTTCTTCACAGCCTTCAGAAGGAAGCAGCCGTGCCGACACCTCGGTCTCATGTTTTTAGACTCTAGAACTGTGAGACAATAAAATTCTGGTTTTTCAAGCCACCCAGTTCGTGGCACTTTGTTACTACAGCCCTAGCAAACCAGTATAGGCCATTTAGAACATTCTTTATATTTTTCTACTTTAAGGAATCATTTATGTTTAACTATTTCTGCAAGGGACCATCCAGTGCAGTGAGGTCCATTTCTTAGCCAGACTCCACTGTCAGCTCACAAGCTCACAGAGATCTGGGTCAAGTTGCCATCCTGAGCATCTGACAGGCATCTCGATCTCAGACAAGGAGATCTGCAGGCAGGGCATTGCTGCATGTTCCTCCTAGATGAAGGACCAGACAGCAGGCATAGGGCTGCTGTCAGACTCATCAGACTCAGGTGCCAAGAAAGTGAGTCCCGTGTGTGTGTGCTCAGTCATGTCCAACTCTCATCAGACTCAGGTGCCAAGAAAGTGAGTCCCGTGTGTGTGTGCTCAGTCACGTCCAACTCTTTGCAACCCCATGGACTGTAGCAAACCAGGCTCCTCTGACCACGGGATTCTCCAGGCAAGGATACCGACCTGGGTTGCATGTCCTCCTCCAGGGGATCTTCCCAACCCAGGGGATTGAACTCACATCTCCTGTATCTTCTGCATTGGCAGTCGGGTTCTTTACCTCCAGCATCGCCTGGGAAACCCAAATGAGAGCCCCGTTTCCTGATTATCACTAATTCTAATGAAATACATTATTTTCTGCTATTTTTCAGATCAGGAGCATTTGTTTAATCAAAATGAACTAGTGTAAATTTTTCTTTCTGGTATGACTGGAAAGAAATAATACCATGAAAAGGAGTTGAGATTTTTTTTTCCCTGGTGGCTCAGAGGTTAAAGCGTCTGCCTCCAATGCGGGAGACCTGGGTTCGATCCCTGGGTCGGGAAGATCTCCTGGAGAAGGAAATGGCAATCCACTCCAGTATTCTTGCCTGGAGAATCCCATGGACGGAGAAGCCTAGTAGGTTACAGTCCACGGGGTCGCAAAGAGTCGAACACGACTGAGCGACTTCACCTCAACCTCAACCTCAACCTCAACCTCAAGTGTTATAGGGAAGCGATGGAGGGTTTAAGCAGCAGAGTGCCCTGAGCTAGTTGATATTTCTAAAGGACCTCTCTGGCTTCTGTGCAGATTGAACTGTGGGGCAGGTGGGAGGAAAGAATGAAGTGGAGACACCACGTTGGAGGCTGTTACAGTAGACTAAGAGAGAAAGTGTGCTGGTCTGCATCTGCAGACAGCAGTAGGGACGGAAAGAATAAACAGGCCCAGGATATTTGGAGGGGGAATGGGTAGGACTTGCTGGAGAACTGAGGCAAGGAAAGGGAAAAATCGAAAATGGAAGTGCTATTGTTTTCCTTTCCCTGATAAACTGGATTCTTGTTGTTGTTTAGTCGTTAAGTTGTGTCCAACTCCTTGCAACCCCATGGACTGTAGCCTACCAGGTGATCCTGTCCATAGGATTTCCCAGGCAAGAATATTGGAGTGGGTTGCCATTTCCTTCTTTAGGGGATCTTCCTGACCCAGGAATCAAACCCACATTTCCTCCATGGTAGGCAGACTCTACTGCTGAGCCACTGGGGAAACCTGATAAAACTGGATAGATACCTGATTAACCAGGAAGGAGGAGGCTTAGAGGAAGCCTTTGTTTTTAAGCCTGTCATGGAGGTAATAATGCTGGAAAGGAAAAGATCCATCCGTGCCCTAATCTTTCAGAAAGGAGATATCAAGCTGTTCACAGAACACGAAGTGCTTTCTTTTCTTTTAGAAAAACAATATTAATGATATGCTTATTGTAACATTATGGCAGAAAGTGAAGAGGAACTAAAAAGCCTCTTGATGAAAGTGAAAGAGGATAATGGATGTGAGTTTGAGTGAACTCTGGGAGTTGGTGATGGACAGGGAGGCCTGGCGTGCTGTGATTCATGGGGTCGCAAGAGTCGGAACAACTGAGCGACTGGACTAACTATTGTAACAAGGTATTGTACAGGCTGCCAAGGGAGCTGCCAGTTTCCTGGACGTGAACAACGGGATGGGAATCTAGAGAGAAGGGTGATGTGAATTCCGAGTTAAAAGGACAACCTGTACTAGGGAGCCCTCCAGTACTCCAGCCTGGAGGAAGTGTTATGGATCCAGAAGTAGGACGGGAGGGGTCGGGGTTGTTAGGAAGCTTTTCTGACAATGGAAATGACTGGCACAGACGGTTGTCTTTGGTCAAGAAACTCCAGACTAGAAATCCTAGGGTCTGGAGTCTCTTCCTGGTTCCCCTTGCTGTGAAGATTTCAGTTCCCAGATGGATTTTTGCCTGCCATTCTACTTCACTCTGCATCACGGATGGCAAGGTTGTCTCTTCTATCCCTAGGGCTACACAATGCTTCACATAGGAGGCACTCAATTCAAGTTACTGCAAAAGAATATATAGGATGAATGGATGAATGTAACTATACAAATATGCAGAGTATGCTATGCAGCAAAGGAAACCATAACCAAAACAAAAAGACAGCCTACAGAATGGAAGAAAATATGTGCAAATGATGAGACTGACAAGGGCTTAATTTCCAAAATGTACACACAGCTCATACAAGTCAACAACAAAAAAACAAATGATCCCATCAAAAAATGGGGAGTAGACCTAAATAGACATTTTTTCAAGGAAGACATACTAATGGCCAATAGGCATAAGAAAAGATGCTTAACATAGCTAATTATTAGAGAAATGCAAATCAAAACTACAATGAGTTACCATCTTAGACTCATCAGAATGGCCATCATTAAAAAAATCTACAAATGATAAATGCTGGAGAGGGTAAAAGGAAAGGCAACCTTCCTACACTGTTGGTGGGAATGTAAATTGGTACAGCCACTACGGATAACAGTACGGAAGTTCCTCAGAAAATTAAAAATAGAATTACCATATGATCCAGCAATCCTAGCCCTGGGCATATACCCAGACAAAACTCTAATTCAAAAAGGTGCACCCCTAGGTTCATATCAGCACTGTTCACAATAGCCAAAATGTGGAAACAACCTACACGTCCATCGACAGATTAACAGGCAAAGAAGATGTGGTATCTATATACAGTAGAATACTACCCAGCCATAAAAAGGAATGAAATAATGCCATTTGCAGCAACATGGAGGCAACTTCAGATTATCACACTAAGTCAAGTAAGTCAGAAAGAAGAATATCACATGATATCACTTACGTGTGAAATCTGCAATATGGCACAAATGAACCTGTCTCAAAGCAGAAAATAGACTCACAGACATAGACATCACGATTGTAGATGCTAAAGGCGAGACGGGGAGGAAGAGGGATGGATTGGGAGTTTGGAGTTGGAAGAGACAAACTATTCTATTTAGAATGGATAAACAGCAAGATCCTGCTGCATAGCACAGGGAGCTATATCCAGTCTCCCGGGGTAAACCATAATGGAATAGAAGATTGAAAAAAGAATGCACATATGTCTATAACTGAGTTGCTTTGCTGTACAACAGAGATAAGCACAACATTGTAATCAAGTAAATCTCAATTAAAAAATTAAATAAATAAAAGTAGAGTTGCCATATGATCCAGCAATCCCACTCCTAGGCATATATTCAGACAAAATTATAAGTCAGAAAGATATATGTATCCCCATATTTACAGCAGCACTTCTTACAATAGCCAAGTCATGGAAAAAACTGCAGATACTGCAGAAATGAGGTACCCTGATTTCAATGTCAGTTGAGAGAATTCCCCTAATATTTTAATGTCATTAAGGAAATATCTGGAAATAAATATGGGTTGGATGATAATACCCTTAAAAGAGTTTGTTACTGTTGATTTATTATACAAAAAGAAAGCTGATAACTGAATTACTGTCTTACATGAGGGTTATCAAGTGACTTCCCTATGGCTCTACGTTAGCCTCTGTCCTGCACGACACTTTTAGCAATGACTTGGATGAATATGTAAACAGTGAAAAAAAAAATCACTAAATTTGCAACTGTTATAAAATTGAGAAGGCTAGTAAATGCCAAAAAGAGAATTGAGATTCAAAAATTAAATGGATTTGGAGCCTGAACCACAACTAATAAAATTATATGTAACAAAAACAAAACTTTTAGAAACATAATGAGTAAATTATTTGAACAAGAAAAGAATGGGGAACTCTTGGTTTTTCAGTTCATGGTTGAAAATTCTTGGTTTTCAGGTCAGTTCATGTGGAAAAATACTAACCCTTCACCAAATATAATTGAATATGAACTCACATATTAGCCAGGCTATTAAAAAAAATCAAATGCAATGTTAGGATACATTATTAGAAGTAAAATACCTAAAATATAGGAGGCGAAATCCATAGTACTCTGCATTGTTTGAAGTACTTCTAAAGTACTATCCTCAGTCTTGAGGGGTATATTATAAACCAGGGTTTGTTATCTTATTTTTACCCTTGTCTGACTATTAAAAAATACAAATTCACTAAAATTTCAAAGATGTGAAAAATACAAAAATTATGTGCAGTCCCATGAGCTAGAAACAGTATTTCTTTCTGGTTTTTAAAAAACCATGTGTACTGTTTTCACAATTGAAATTGCACCATATATGTAATTTTATATCCTGTCTTCTATTTCTTTATATAACATTATATCAAACAGTTTATCACAACTGAGTAAACATTTTGGCTCTGGAATAAGGTGAGTTGAAATTAGAATATTATTTCCACCACTTAACTACCCAGTTTGACCTAAGATAAATCACTTAACCTTAGTTTTTATATCCATTAATAAAGAATTCTCTTGCAATGCAGAAGACCTGGGTTTAATCCCTGTGTTGGGAAGATCCCCTAGGGCGGGGAACGGCTACCCACTCCAGTATTCTGGCCTTTTGAATTCCATGGACAGAGGAGCCTGGCAGGCTGCAGTTCATAGGGGATCGCAAAGAGTCAGACATGACTGAACAACTTTCACTTTCACTTCTCAGGGACAATAATGGCACCATTTCAGAGAGTTTGCTGTCGATTCACTTTGCTGCACACCTAAAACGAATACAAATTTGTAAATCACTTAAACTCCAGTAAAAATTCTTGAAAAGGGTTTGCTATTCATGTTTGCTATCATCATCATCATCATCAAAAATATCTTTATAAACAACTCTTTGCATTTCTATTTGAAATCAGTTTTCTCCTTTATCCAAAACTGATTTCTAATTTAATGTAAAGACAAATTTAGTTTGAAATTAAAAATTTTTTTCTTTAAAGAAATCTTTTTGAAAACACATAAATAAAGAAAAATAGTTGCTTAGAACTTCATATAATAGAATCTTACTAGTTTCTTACATATCTGTTGTTGCTGGTTTTGGGCCATGCCATGTGTCTTGCGGCATCTTAGTTCCCCAATCAGGGATAAAACCCAGGTCCACTGCAGTGAAAGTGCTGAGTCCTAACCACTGGACCACCAGGGAATTCCCACTGTGTGTCAGTTTGGATTTGATTTCTATCCTTTTTTTTTTTTTTTAAAGAAGCTAAAGCATTCAAATGGCTTTAAATCCTGAAATCCTAAGAGAAGATGTACTGCAACTAGATGATGATGTCCTTTTTCTTAAGAACCAAGTAGAACTTCTCTGATCTCCCCACCAGAACTTGGCAAAGAGCAAAATCAGTTCTTACTGATGGCCCGAAGGATCAGCCCCTCAGGATAAGACACCACAGGATTGTGTCCCTGGAGCTAAAAGAAGTGGAAATACTTCCTCTGCCTCTTCCTTGATTTAACATTGCCAAGAAAGTAGGTAGATAGGAAGGAGCAAGGACATTTCTGGCCCTGCAGGAAAGTCTAACCATCCTTCTGTTTCTCCCCAGAGAGCACCCCTCCCCTCTCCCAGGTCTGGAGTCCTCTAGACCTCCTAGAAGAAAATGCCTCCAAACCAGCAAAGGCGATGTTGGGGGTGGGGGATGGTTTTCAGAATGAGCCTTCCCACATACTCCTTTTTTATCTGGGAAACTCATTTATCTTGGCTTCCCTGGTGGCTGGTAAAGAATCTGACTGCAATGCTGGAGACCTGGGTTCAATTCCTGGGTTGGGAAGATCCCCTGGAGAAGAGAATGGTACCCACTCCAGTATTCTGGCCTGGAGAATTCTATGGACGGTATAGTCCATTGGGTCACAAAGAGTTGGACACGATTGAGCGTCTTTCACTTCACTTATCAGACATCTCACCTTTCCTTCCACATTTAGAGAACACATTTTCTCAACCCCTCTGTAAAGGTGAAAGTCTTCTTAGGAGCCCAACACTCTTCAAATGTTTTCCAGAACAAAGTTCCACACCTCCCTTTTCAGTCATCTCAACCCTTCCCTTGACCATCATGCAAGCCTTAATGCTAATTAGAATGAATATTTGCTGATGCTCGCTAATGATTGCAGCAGCCTGTTGTAATAGATCAATGGGCAACATACAAGTGAAAGATTATATTGTGTCAGCTTCTTTTGATGTCAACTTTCATATGTTCCACCTCTGCTTCTAGCCTACCCATCAAATGCAAAACCTTACACTGTAGCTTGGAAGTTGTCTATGGTCAGGCCTCCTCTCATATTTCCACTCTATTGGACTCTACTGATTGTCTCGTACTCTAAACTACGGGCTCAGCAAGGCTTCATTTTTTTCAAAAAGTGCCACCACACTTCTTTTTTTTTTTCCTTTTTAGGAGAATGGGAATATCTTAATACTTGGATCTTGTTAGGCAAAAGTGCATGAGTGAATGCTCAGTTGTGTCCAACTTGTTGTGAGCCCATGGACTACCAAGCTCCTCTGTCCATGGGATTTTCCAGGCAAGAACATTAGAGTGGGTTGCTATTTCCTTCTCCAGGGGATCTTCTTGATCCAGGGATCAAACCCACGTCTCCTGCATCTCCTGTATTGGCAGGCAGATTCTTTATTACTGAGCCACCTAGGATGCCCATTAGGCAAAAGTACAAGAGTTCATATAGGTTTAGGAGGATGTATGTGGATACTGAGTAGCTAAAGGAAAGATGGTAACAATTACTAAGCCATCATACTATCCTATATAATATGTCTTATCATATACATTGCTGTTATTATCACTTGAGTTCCACACTCAGTTTTCTACAGAGTGGGGACCCTGCAAGCCACATTTCTTCTTTGTCAACTGGCTCCACATTAGATCCTGCCAATGGAGGATGCTGCCAATGGAGAAATTGGAAGGACTTATTCATTCCTATTTGTCTGCTGGTATTGCTGTTGGATACTGCTGTACTAATAAAATGCAGCTCTTTACTGTGGCCTGCAAGGCCCTCTGTGATTTGGCTCCTGTCCACCTTAACAACCTCATGTGGTTCTGCTCTTCCCAATACTCTTCGGTCATGATGGTCCTCTTTCAGTCTCCTTAAATGCACAGACCTTTCCTTGCCTATCCCCTTTATCTTTAAGAGACTGACCCAGGCAGAGCCATATAAATATATTTATATATATATATATATTTATATATATGTGTGTGCATGTATATATGTATATATTTGTTTAGAGATGCACAGTCCAGTCCTAGCACATAAGAGGCACACAGTAAAAATATGTAACATTAAATATAAAATTAGGTGACCACAAGAATTCTAGCCACATATCCCAAGAAAAGATTGAGAGAAGAGGCAGAGATCTAGGAGATTTGGGCTTTTAAGAATTAACCAAAGAAAGCCACGTTTCTCCTACACTTCTCTGCCAAGAGAGGGTTGAATGCTTTGGTGAACAGTTCGTAGGTGATTCTGAAGAAAGAGGAACCAGCAAAAACATTTTTTAAAATGACACACTATACTGTCAATGAGGAAAGACACTTGGTGAGGTCTTTTCTATTTGACTCCCTGTCTCTTTCTTCTTCATCTTCCATTCACATCTCCTTATGACCCCTATGTTCCCATAAGCCATGTCAATTTGGTATTTATTCTTTTATATTCTTATCCACATTTATATCATCATATTCAGATAGACATACATATATACAAAGCCATACATTTTGGTCATTCATTCTTTGGTATAAGAATTATATCAGGGTTATATATGTGTCTGATTTTCTGGCATAAAACACTTTGTGAAAATTCCTCCAAGTCAGGCTCTATAGCTTGGTATAGCTTCAATTAATTCTTTTGTATAACTGAATGATATTCTATGGAGAGGACATACCATTACCTATTCAACAGTTCTCCTAATTGATAAACACTTGTTCTTTCAAATGTTTTGCTGTGGAAAATTTAAGCATATACAAATATAAAGAGTCTAGAATAGTTTCATCACCTAGTTTTCATAATTACAATTCAGGGCCAAACTTGTTTCATTTTTCTGTCTTCACTTCAGTGTCTTCACTCCCTTGGAATATTTTGAAGCAAATTCCAGACATTGTATTATCTCATTGTGGGCATTCATTTCATCTGTGAACTTTTGCCACCAGAAGTGATGCTGCATTAAAGATCTTCCTGGATCTACTCTATGGTCCTAGCCATTTTATTTCTGCAGGATAGCCTTTTAGGAATGGGTTTACCAGACAATACCATAAGTATTTTTAGTTTTAATGACAGATTCCTTTCCCAGAATTCTAGAAAGTCTGTGTTAGGGCATGTATCCAACTTTACCAACTCTACTGTAACCACTTGAATACAGGACTATAGTTTATGGTTTTTGTGTCCTTAATATGTGGCATAGAACTTGTCAAACTGAGGCAAATGACATTAATTTTCTGTTATCTTCTCTCTCTCTTTTTTAAAGCACACCACAAAAATCTTTCAATGGAAATGCAATAATCGGTTATGAGACATTGGTTAAGGTCTCTTAATGCTTTGGAGACTATTTCTTTTCCTTGTAGAGACATGAGGATAAAGTGGAATAATTATGTAAGAGAACCATGAAAGCTGCAAAGTGCTGGGGGCGGGGATTGGCTAAGGCTTTTCTGTTGCCGCTGTCATTGCTATTTTACTGCAAAATTTTTAGAATTGTTTCTTAGAATTCCTAAATTTTCTAGAAATTGTTTCTAAAATTTAGAATTTCTAAATGTTTGAAATTGTTTTTTGCTTGGCATGAGTGTCTTGACAAATAACTTTTCCATACAGTTGAGTGTCTTCTGCCCAGACTCCCAGGCGTGTACTCTCTGTTCGTCTCCTCACACTGTGTGCTCAGCTCAGGCAGTGGGCAATACAGATCCATAAAGGTCTTTGAGGAATCCAAATTGGAAAGGAAGAAGTGAAACTGTCACTGTTTTCAGATGACGTGACACTTCCCATAGAAAATCCTAAAACACTACTGCTGCTGTTGCTGCTGCTAAGTCGCTTCAGTCGTGTTCGACTCTGTGCGACCCCACAGACGGCAGCCCACCAGGCTCCCCCGTCCCTGGGATTCTCCAGGCAAGAACACTGAAGTGGGTTGCCATTTCCTTCTCCAATGCATGAAAGGGAAAAGTGAAAGTGAAGTCGCTAGGTCATGTCTGACTCTTACTTGAGCTCATCAATGAATTTGGTAAAGTTGCAGGATACAAATTAATATACAGAAATCTGTTGCATTTCTATATATGAACAATGAACTATCAGAAAGAGATTTTTAAGGAAACCAATCACATTTACTATCTCACCAAAAGAATAAAACACCTAGGAATAAACCTCCATAAGGAGGTAAAGGGGCTTCCCAGGTGGTTCAGATGATCAGATGATAAAGAATCTGCCTACAATGCAGGAGTCCCAGGTTTGATTCCTGGGTTGGGAAGATCCCCTGGAGAAGAGAATGGCAACCCACTCCAGTATTCTTGCCTGAAGAATTTCAAGGACAGAAGAGCCTGGCAGGCTACAGTCTATCGGGTTGCAAAGAGTTGGACATGACTGAGCGACTAAAACACTTCAACAAGGAGGTAAAAGACCAGTATTCAGAAAACTGTTAGACACTGATGAAAGAAATTGAAGAAGACACAAACAGATGGAAAGATATTCCATGTTTTTGGATCAGAAAAGTTATTATTGTTAAAATGGCCATACTACCCAAGACAATCTACAGATTCAATGTAATCCCTATCAAATTACCAAGGGCATTTTTCACAGAACTAGAACAAATGACTTTAAAGTTTGTGTGGAAACAAAACAATCTTAAGAAAGAACAGAACTGGAGGAATCACGCTTCCTGATTTCAGACTACTACAAAGCTACAGCCATCACAACGTGTAGAGCTGGCACAAAACAGACACATAGATCAATGGAACAGAATAAAGTGCCCAGAAATAAATCCATGTACTTACAAAAAAGGAGGCAAGAATACACAATGGAGAAAAAAGTCTCTTCAATAAGTGGTGTGGGAAAACTGGACAGCCACTTGATGTGAGGAGCCTACTCACTGGAAAAGACCCTGATGCTGGGAAAGACTGAAGGCAGGACGAGAAGGGGATGACAAAGGATGAAATGGTTAGATGGCATCACCAACTCAATGGACGTGAGTTTGAGCAAACTAGGAGATAGTGAAGCACAGGGAAGCCTGGTGTGCTGCATGGGGTTGCAAAGAGTTGGACACAACTTAGTGACTGAACAATAACATTCTCTAACACTGTATACAAAAATAAACTCAAAATGAATTAAAGATCTAAATGCAAGACCCAAATCATAAAACTCCTAGAGGAAAACAGGCAGAATATTATTTGACATAAATCTTAGCAAAAAAAAAAAAATCTTAGCAATGTTTTTTTGGATCTGTCTCTTAAAGGGAAAATAAGCAAAAATAAACAAATGGAACCTAATTAAACTTTAAAGCTTTTGTACAGCAAAGGAATCCATAGACAAAATGGGAAGGCAACTTACTGAATGGGAGAAATTATTTGCAAATGATATACCAATAAGGGGTTAATATTCAACATATATACGCAGCTCATCCAACTCAACATCAAAAAAAAAAAAAAAAAAAAACCCATAGAAAAATGGGCAGAAGAACTGAATAGACATTTTTCCAAAGAGGAAATGCAGATGACCAATAGGCACATGAAAAGATGTACAATATCACTAGTCATCAGGAAATGCAAGTCAAAACCACAATGAGATATCACCTCACACCTGTCAGAATGGCTATCATCAAGAAGAACAGACATGTTGGCAAGGATGTGGAGAAAAGGGAACCCTTGCACATTGCTGGTGGGAAAGCGCATTGGTGCAGCCACTACGGAAAACAGTACAGAAGTTTCTCAAAAAACTAAAAATAGAACTATCATATGATCCAACACTTCTACTCCAAAGTGTATATCTGAAAAAAACCAAAAACACTAATTCGAAAAGATCTGTGCACTCAATGTTCCCAAGTACTTTTTTAGTTAAATGGGCTTCTTCATTGTTAATTATTCCTTTTTAAAATACTTTTAGAGTATCATTGCAGGCAGACTCAGGAGGGACTAAAATGGCACTTGGATTCCTTGTGCTCAAGATCAAAACTGGAAGTCTGCACCAGCCTCAGAGAACAGCAGAGGAAATGCTCAGGTCACCCATTCCTTGCAGAAGCTCAAGACCAAGACTGGGAATGTCTTCTTTGTTGCTTTCTTGCTCTGTCAAGGCTCAAGATGCCCACAGCTAACATTTGTCAACCACAGATCATGGTGAGCCATGGTTGACCCCCAAACCTTGTGTAATTCCTTGGCACCGAGGTCCAGACCCATGGCGTCTGAGTGATCCTACTCTGTCTTGCTCACTCTCCACTTTGACCTTCAAGAAAGGTTCTCAGAGGCAGACTGCCTTCTCCTGTAAGTACCACAAGTTTCCTCTTTCAATCAGACCCTTCCTAGCCCACATAAAGACTCAGCTCCTTCAAGGAGCATGGCGAAAACTACCTAAAGTGATAGCCCTATGTAGATGTGTAAAATTTACGTGCTAGTCACTTTGAGTTTATAGAAGCAAGTGTTCCTTCTCTGGGAGAAGAAACAGGAAGGCCTGCTGTACCTTTTCCTTGAGATTAATGGCTGTGAGATGTTGCAACAGACCTGAACTCCTTCTGGGAAAGGGTGTGCTGTTTACCTTTGGAGCCTGCCAGCTTGGTGGTGAGTTCGGCTACGGGAGGAGCCACACCTCTTTTGCATTGCTCCAGCCCAACACACAGCCTTGCTGGAGCATCAGGTTCCAGCCTGCAGAGCCAGAGTGGGCTGCTGGACAGAAAGAACTGTTACTTTTCATGTGGACAGTGTGGGCTTCTGTCTAGCAGGGGAACACTGTGTGTTCTTTGAGGCTTGATTCTTTAGTCTTTGCAGCTGAGCCAAATGGTAGTGCCAGGGAGAAGGCGCTGCCCTCTGGGGTATGGATACGCTTGTCCGTCAAGGCCAAAGAGACTCCAGCTCTTGGAGTTCTACTGAAAGGCGCTTTTCAGCCCTGGGGCATTCACATTCTGAGTGCGGCTGCAGTCTGACAGGAGACTGCCTTCCTCTGCAGTTGGAGCAAAAGCTCACACACACTGAACCAAATCTTTGGGAGGCTGGGGGTGGAGATGAGCTGGGAGAAGAGAAGAAAATAGCAGTTTTATGTATTCTATCCCCACTCAGAAATGGCTGGCGTATCAATAGGATAGTTTCCTGCAATTCTCTTTTTCCACTCACAAAGGCAAGAATAACGATGAACAAAAAAGAATAAAATAAGGAAGAAGGGGCGGTGGAAAAAAAGAAAAACAGTACTTTTGTTCATTCTTCTCTTTGGGAAGTTAGCCCAAGCTGTACACACTGTAAAGCTCTGTCTGCACTGTGCAAACACAACGGGCTGAAAGTGAATCAAACTGCTAGAACTCTGTGTGTGTGTGTGTGAAGGCATTTCAATAGCCAGTTTGTTTTGCTGTTTCAGTAAAAGCAAAGCACTTAATACGCAAAACTGAATTAATTATAAATGACTCCTCTATTTCTGAATGCAAATTTCAGAACCAGGCAGGAATGGATTCAAATTTCACTTGAGAAACTTGGCAGCTTCATGATTTTGGCTAATTCATGTAATCTCCTGGAGGATCAGGTGAGAACTCCTCACCTACAAAATAGGATTAACAAACATGTCTAAGATGAGAGACGATTAGATGAGATAGCGAATGTGTTCTTTGATGCTTGATTCTTTAGTCTTTGCAGCTGAGCCAAATGGGGGACATGTGGAGGTGAGTCTAGAGAGAGGCAGGTTCTGAGTCTGGCAGCCTTGGGAGCTGTAGGAAGTATCTTGTCTTTATCCTAAAAGCAATGGAAAACCAAAGAAGGCTTTAAACAAGATAGCGACTAGTGGCTGGAAGGGTCAGAATCAAAGGAGAAACCAGCTGACCCTTGTAGCATTCCAGTCCAAGGACTTCAGATATTTTCTGGGCTTTCAACCTCTGTGATTTCCTGGCTTTTGGCACTGCTCCTGCCTCACATTTCATGAAGCTTCTTTGGCCTTCATGTTCCTAATGTTTGACCCATTAGTTCAGTTCAGTTCAGTCGCTCAGTTGTGTCCGACTCTTTGCGACCCCGTGAACCGCAGCATGACAGGCCTCCCTATCCATCACCAACTCCTGGAGTCCACCCAAACCCTTGTCCATTGAGTCGGTGATGCCATCCAACCATCTCATCCTCTGTCATCCCCTTCTTCTCCTGCCCTCAATCTTTCCCAGCATCAGGGTCTTTTCAAATGAGTCAGCTCTTCGCATCAGGTGGCTAAAGTATTGGAGCTTCAGCTTCAACATCAGTCCTTCCAGTGAACACCCAGGACTGATCTCCTTTAGGATGGACTGGTTGGATCTCCTTGCAGTCCAAGGGACCCTCAAGAGTCTTCTCCAACACCACAGTTCAAAAGCATCAATTTTTGGCACTCAGCTTTCTTTATAGTCCAACTCTCACATCCATACACAACTACTGGAAAAACCATAGCCTTGACTAGACAGACATTTGCTGGCAAAGTAATGTCTTTGCTTTTTAGTATGTTGTCTAGGTTGATCATAACTTTCCTTCCAAGGAATAAGTGTATTCTAATTTCATGGCTGCAATCACCATCTGCAGTGATTTTGGAGCCCAAAAAAATAAAGTCGGCCACAGTTTCCACTGTTTCCCCATCACTGTTATAAAACTCACTCTTTGGGTCAAAGGGAGCTTGGGTTTTGTTTTGTTGAATCCATTCTGATTAAATACCTATTGTGTGCTAAGAACCCTACTGGCTGAATACAAAGTTTAATGCAGAGATGGCAAATAGGTTTCAATAGCTTATACTGGTAAAGCCTGCACTGAAAGAATTCTAGGTTAAGAAGGCCAGGATTGGGGCTTCCATGGTGGTCCGGTGGTTAAGAATCCTCCTGCCAATGGAGGCAACACAGCTTTGATCCCTGGTTGGGGAAGATTCCACCTGCTAGGGAAGAGGGGGACGGCTAAGCCTGTGCACAACAACTAACTACTGAAGGCCATGTGCCTAGAGCCCGTGCTCCACAAGAGAAGCCGCTGCACTAAGCTTGTGCACCTCAACGAAGACTAGCCCACACTTGCCACAACTGGAGAAAGCCCGCATAGCAATGAGGACCCAGGGCAGCCATAATTAATTAATTAAAAGAAAGGCGGCCAGGACAAATGTGCATGTCTGCCACGGGTGAGGGGCATGTTGACAGCATATTTATCCCATATTCGCCATTTCTGGCCCAGTGGTTCCCAGTTCCTATATTCCACTCTAGCTTGATCCTGGGTCTGCTTAGAACACATTATCTTCAGACAGCTCCCACTCATGCTGGACATGGTAGTTGACACCTGTAGCTGTTTCCTGTCCAGGAACTACTGGAAAAAAGGCATTCTTTTACCACTAGAATGGCTATACTAGCAGTACATTAGCTGACAGTGACCTGCACACGGAGAGAGCATGTGAGACAGTGAACACAGAGGAAACCAAGGCTGAGAGATACAGAGGCTGAACAAGAGTCATAGTGTGAAGCTCTCAGTTTAGCAATTCTAGAAGCTCTCATCCAAGGGAGAGGCACAGTAGTGTGCCCACAAGTGCGGCAAATCAGTTCATCCTGGAGGGCCCCTAAAGCTCGACACATGGAGTAGCCACATACAGAGAGCAAGGGGATGGTTGGAGCAAGGCGGCTGAGTTTAACAACTGACAACCAATATGGGCTTTTGGACTCATGAGCTCTTCTCGGCACTGAAACAGTTGGGAAAGGGAACACCCCAGGACCTAACTTTCTATCATACCAGACAGATGCCTGAATGATTGATTTGGAGATATGACAGAGAAGGATGATGCATGATTCTGGTCTGGGGCAGCTAAAAGTGGGTGCGCCTTCCCCTGCTCTTTCTTTCCCATGCACAGGGCAGGAGATAAAAAGCTTTAGGAAGGCCAAGCTACAGGACAGAAGCCTCTGTGTTTCTGAGTCATACTTTGGAGGAGAGCTGCTCAGAAGAGCTACTCAACCCATATCATATTGTGATGAGATGCAAACTGTGATGGCTGAACCACTGAGCATCTGAGGTTCATTTGTTACCTAAGCTTATCCTATATTGATTAATACATTGGCAATACATTAATGTACAATAAATTGTATGTTGATTAATTATAAATGGATACATTGAAAGTAAATTAATAAATTAATGTCCAGAAAGGGCTAAAAATTCCATTCCTTCAGGGTTTAGAGAGGATTATCTATCTACCAACCATTATAAAAATCTCTACCATTTATTTGTTCATATAATGTTCATTTTGTTGGTGATAAAGCAAAGTTAAGCCAGGCCGAGAGTTTGGTGGGATGAAGTTTCGCACATGGCTTACACTGTAAATTGCCAGCAGGATTTGGAGGCAATTTGGCAAAATTTATCAATTATTTTAAGATATTCATACCTTTTGATCAAATAGTTGTATTTCTAGGAATCTAGCCTAAGGAGACTATGAGACGTGTCTAAAGAATAATGTACATACAGATGGACAACAGGCACATGAAAAGATGCTCAAAATCACTAATTTTTAGAGAAATGCAAATCAATATTATGATGAGGTACCACCTCACACCAGTCAGGAAGGGCATCATTTAAAGTCTACAAATAACAGATGCTGAGAGGGTGTAGAGAAAAGGGAACTCTTCTACACTGTTAGTGAGAATGTAAATTGGTGCGGTCACTATGGAAAACAGTATGGAGTTTCTTCAACAAACTAAAAATAGAGTTCTCATATGATCTAGCAATATCCCACTCCTGGGCATGTATTCAGACAAAATTATAATTTGAAAAGATACATGCACTTTTATGTTCATAGCAACACTATTTACAGTAATCAAGACATGGAAACAACCTAAATGTCTATTGATATGAGTGAATAAAGTTGATGTGGTGCATATATATGTGCAATGGAATACTACCCACTTATAAAAAGCATGAAATAATGCCATCTGTAGCAACATGGATGACCTAGAGATTGTCATACTAAGTGAAGTAAGAAAGAAAAGACAAATACCTGTATCACTTACATGTGGAATTTAAATATGACACGAATGAACCTATTTATGAAACAGAAACAGACCTATGACAGACAGAGAATAGATTTGTGGTTGCCAAGGGGTAACGGGCTGGGAGGGATGGACTGAGAGTCTGGAATTGGCAGATGCAGCCTAATATATATATAGTATGGATAAACAACAAGCACCTATTGTATAGCAAAGGGAAATATATTCAACATCCTGTAATAAACCATGTGCTGTGCTGTGCTTAGCCACTCAGTCTTGTCTGACCCTTTGTGACCCCATGGACAGTAGCCCTCCAGGCTCCTCTGTCCATGGGCTTCTCCAGGCAGGAATACTGGAATGGGTTGCCATACCCTCCTCCAGGGGATCTTCCCAACCCAGGGATCAAACCCAGATCTCCCTCATTGCAGGCAGATTCTTTCCTGTTGGAGCCACAATAAACCACAGTAGGCAAGAAAAAAAGAATAATGTACAAAGCACTTTATGATCATCATGGAAACATAAATTTTCAATAATGTCAGAATGGCATCAGGAAATGTTTATGTCAGTGAATATTAGGAAATGAAAGTATATAAAACCCTACTTACTCTGTGTATATGTATTTAAGGAAAACCATAGAAGAAAATGCACCCAGTTTAACAGTTAACAGTAATTTTTGTCTTATTAATGGGATATTTGGGAATTTCTATTTTCTTCTGTATACTTTTCTTTATTTTTCAGTTTTAAGGAAAGTTGATATATTATTTTTAATAATCAAGAAAAAATTGCAAAAATCTTTATCTAAAAATGTTTGCCAGAGTGTTTCCCAACAGGTTTAAGCTGTCATTAGGCTTCTCAAAGGTGAGATTGCACTTCCTGAGATATGTTCAGGAGATGGTCTTTACCCAGGCTTCTAAGTGTAGCCCTTATCTGATAACACTAAATGTTTCATCAGAAAAGCCTCTAGCGAGTTCCTGAGCGTGCAATAAAGACAGTAATCTAATCAGAGTAAATGATTTCTGCAAGTTGGGGAGAATTTTGCAAGTGATGCTCACCCCACATAACTTCCGGCCCTCTGCTGCAGAAAGAGAGAGGGCAAGGAAGGAGAGCTCAGGGGAAAGCTGGGGTGAGGAAGACGCGGTGAAGGGCAAGAGTAAGAGGGAGAATGCACAAGAAAGAGAAAGGACATGAACGCAACAGATTTTTGAGGAGAAAATTACTTCTAGCATTGCAGACAGGTGTCAATAAGGGAATTGCAACAGAATAATCAGAGTGTTGAATTACAAGTAGAAGATGTTTGAATAATTTAAATGACAAGACAAAGATGTTTCTGTAATTATTACAAAAGCCCTGGTATTTAGAGATATGCATTCTGATGTAATGAACCCAGATTAGACATACAAATAATAATATATACTTTTAAAAAGAGATGAGCATTTGGGCAATCAAGTACAACCAAAAATGAAGATATTTCCCTCCCCCTAAATAGGAAGAATTGAATATTAACATCACATCAGTATTGATGGGTTTTCATGACTTGTTTAGTGTTCCCCTCTGGCTGCTGCTGCTGCTGCTAAGTCACGTCAGTCGTGTCCGACTCTGTGTGACCCCATAGACGGCAGCCCACCAGGCTCCCTCGTCCCTGGGATTCTCCAAGCAAGAACACTGGAGTGGCTTGCCATTTCCTTCTCCAACCCCTCTGGCTCCAGAGATGCAAATGGAAATATGTGATAGAGAAAACACTGGGTGTGGGCTTTATCCATTCTTAACATATTTAGTAGAGCAATGTGAATTGGAGCAGTGGATGAAACACACGGAGTTAACTGCTTCATCCAGCCTCATTCATTCTTTCATTCATTCACTCAATCATTTAGCCTGTGTGTGCCAAAAATCAACCAAAAAGTGCCAGGCACTGGAGACAGAGATATGAATCCGTTCTCCATTTTCAATGAGCCCAGAATCTAATGAGGAAGGCGGCCATGCAAATAAACCAATGATAACACAGAGCAAGAAGTGCCGTAATGATGGGAAAGTACAAAGGATGGAGCACACACCCTTAGTGGGATAATATATTCATGAAACTGTAGGAGATTCCAGGTCAAGCGAGTAGGAAGGGGATTTGAGATGATGACAGGAGCATGCCACACAAAGTCAGAGAGGTGAAAGGCAGGCCATGTTTGGGGGACCAAGAGATATTTGATGCGGCTGAAGCTTGGATGTCGGGAGTAGCAGCCTATGAATCTGGAGCTAGACCGAGAATGACCTCTTGCATGCGATAGCACCTCTCAATCTTGGCTCAGCATTGCTTGGGGAGTTTTAAATACTGATGTCTGGGTCCCACCGAGGGACTCTGATTTAACTGATTCACTGAGTGGTTTGGCTAGTGGGACAACAAAAAACTCTCCAGGTGACTCTAGTGTGCAGCCAGGGTTGAGAACCATTGCTTGAGGGGAGGGAAAGTCTTTAAATAATCCAATCAATTAATGTTTCATAATATTACTTTGGCATCATTTTGGAGGCCACAGAGTAACGACAGTGAGGCATGTTAGAGTTTAAGTTCAAATGTCCAGGAAAGAGAAGGTGAAGGTCTTAAACAAGACATTGTCCACAGGGAAGGAGG
This sequence comes from Cephalophus harveyi, assembly GCA_006410635.1. Lineage (NCBI taxonomy): Eukaryota > Metazoa > Chordata > Mammalia > Artiodactyla > Bovidae > Cephalophus > Cephalophus harveyi. Next base: position 460,191 of record SJYT01008166.1, read on the forward strand.
GAAGGAACAAGTTTGAAAGAACAGGGAGAATTGGTGGGTGGGGTTGAGGAGGCGGGAACAAAACCAGATACTCCAATCTCTTGGTGGATGCTGGTATGTTCACCGAGATATGCAACCCAGGAGAAAGGAGAGGACTGGCACACGATTAAGACATTTGGAAAGCAAGAGTGAAGATGGTAGGTTCAATTAGTCTCCTGTTGAGTTTGAGCCATTTGTCTAAGTTTCCAACTTTCAAGGTCCAGGCATCACTTAACAGGCTTTTCCAGTTGTGTGCATACCATGGATTAGATTGTTCAGTATCCATTCTAATTTCCCTCCAGATGCTTTCTGACAACGCAGAGGCTGGACAGAAAAAGAAGCCTATATTTGCTGTATACCTAGAGTTCTGCATGAGATTTAGGTTCCAGGTGGCACAGTGGTAAAGAATTCATCTGCCACTGCAGGAGATGCAGGAGACATGGGTTTGATCCCTGGTCAGAAAGGTCCCCTGGAGAAAGAAATCTCAAACCTACTCCAGTGTTCTTGCCCGGAACATCCCATGGAGCCTGGAGGGCTACAGTCCATGGGGTCACAAAGAGTTGGGCACAACTGATCGACTGAGCATGCATAGCACAGTCAGAAGTATCCACACAAGATTCACCAGATGGAGAAACTCGATGAGATGGCAGTCACTCTTCCAAGAGGAAGCAGCTTGTTGTGCCACTTGTAGTTCTGCTGGCAAACACTCTCATGCAAGCATGTGGGACTGGGGGTTTTCTTTGCCATTTGAACAGAGTTCACAACTTCTTTCATCTTATACAAAAGAAAGGGGTACCTGTCACCCACCTCCCCTCCCAAATCTTACTATAGGGCTTTTCCCTGGAGTGAAAAGTCCTCTTGGATTCCAAATAACAGGACACTTTGAAATATTTATTTCAAATTATATTTAGGAAGCCTCCTTTAATCAAGGCACCACTGATGTCTTATTGGGCTCTTCCCCTGCTAATATTAATATATATTTCCATTAAGAGAAAAATGTGACTGTAAAAAGTAGATTTTGGTGCACATTGGAATGATATAAAATTTGGCCATAGAGTGTCATATAGGGGTGACACTTTTCATCTAATCACTTCTCTGTCATCCCCAAGTATTGTCAAGGAATATCTTACTTCTGACAGTACCGCCCCTTAGAGTATAGCCGAGTACAGGTGACAAGGAGTGAAAGCAGTGATCTCTGATTGCCTTTCTTCCCAGTCCACTCTGGGCAAAGCTCTACTCTTTCTCTTTTGGTCTCACCTTCAGGATGAGGATACTCAGCTTTCATGAAATGCATACTGGATACTCAGCATTCATGAAATACATACTGGGAAATACAAACCTCCTACGAGGTGTGGCCTCTCTGCAGTTTTCCCATTTTCATTAAGGGAAAAGAGCTTGGTGAGAACTCTCATTCATTGGTGTCTCATTTGCATATTTGGTATTTCAAAGAAAAGAAGGCAATAAGTTTCCTGTTTGTCTTCCAAAAACCCAATAATACTTTTTTAAAAACTAAAAATAGTCTGTGAGAGGCAAGAAGGTTTTAAATTTTTTCTGTACACTTATTTAGCCTGTTTTATTTTGTTTTTACAAAATGAATATTGAATAACAAATTTAACATTTATAGACACGGTTACAGGAAATAAAAATAAAATCTTAAATTTTTATACTTAACTTTGTTGCAGAAAAAGTATTGAATAATAATAAAAAAGACTAAAACAATATAGTAGGCTAAAATACAGTATGTAAAATGGAATGGAAATCAAAATTTGAGAAAACCACAATGTTAGATATTAGACAACAAAAGAAGATTTGCATAAGAATTTCTTAAATGGATTCTGATGGGAACTAAAGTTTATGGTAAAACAGTAAAACAGCTGTCAAGTTTTAAATGTGCAAATAGGTACATAGTTTTTCAAAATTCTTTTAGAAGGAATGCCAATGAAAGAGTGAAGTAAGTCAGATGAAGACAAATATCACATGATATCACTCACAAGTGGAATCTAATTTTTAAAAAATGAAAAAATGAATACATTTGCAAAACAGAAACAACTTACAGATATCAGAAACAAACTTATGGTTACCAAAGGGGAAATGTAAGGGGGAGGGATAAATCGGGAGCTTGGATGAACGTACAGACACTATACACAGAAGGTAGATAACCAACTAGGACCAACTGTATAGCACTGGGAACTATACTCAGTATTCTGTGATACGCTATATGAGAGAAGAATTTGAAAAAGAATGAATACATGTATATGTATAACTGAATCACTTTGCTGTACACCTGAAACTAACACAACATTGTAAGTCAATTATACGCCAATAAAATTTTCAAAAAAGAAAGTGTGAAGGCCACTTATCCAGAGACAAATTTGGGGAGCTTCTAGATAAGGGCAGCTCTCCTCTCCTTCCTCCTCAGCTGCTCCACTCTCACCAGCTACATGGCTGAGCCTGAGTGAAGTCAGAGGAACTTAAACTAACTCAGCGTTAGCCGGAGAGAAATACCACTGGAAGCATCAGCCTACAGCTGAGGGCTCATGTTCAAATACTTCCCGAACTGAAACAGGAGAGACTTCAGGTCCTTGGCTGGTTGCATTACTTATGCCTATGATCCCCTCTGTCAGGCTAATCCAGACTTGACAAAAATTAAAAGTGTGGGCATGTCTTGCTGGGATGCGTCACACACATGTCACTCCACCATTTACACACGGCTGACTTTACAGCCATTTACAACTTATTGTTACAAGCAGGAACATGCTAGTTTGGGTAGTAATTGCTATTTGGATAAGTGTTCAGGGTTTATGAACAGTTGCACATAATGGAGAATGTGAAAAGTGGGTCATTGACATGCTTTTCTTCACCTTTCTTCTCACCTTAGTCCCCTCTGGAAGTCTCCCTACTTGACCTGCACACTTCAGGCCATATCTGACTTTTGGAAATGAAAAGGTTTTGAAAAGCCACGAGGTTTTACTCATGAAAGGGATTGGGGTGGTCTCCATGAGACGTCTCGCCTCTAATCGTCTGTCTGTCCATGATTTAGAAACCCACTGAGATCCTGCCATCTCCAGGTCTTTGTTAGGGAGCCAAAGCACCGCCGGCAGCTTCTCCAGGAGTCGGCGCCTTGGCAACGCCCTGGTTTGAACATGATTTTAATAACGACTAATTCCCTCGGCTGCGGCACTGCTGCAAATGGCTCATCGCTTCACAGGCAAGTTTCAACAGTCGCATAACCAGATGAGAATATTTTCCCGAACAATAGCATGTGGTAGAAAACAGCTAAGGCATGTCAGGGGGACCGCTGCGAGGCAGGTGGCACAATGGAAGGTGGGATGAATTATCTCTGTTCTGGGGTGATTACTTATTTAAATCTTTAATAGTTCCTGAAGGGAAGGGGGTTGTTTGCAACTACATACCGAGTATTTTTAGTATGTTTGTGATGTCCAAGAGGGAGTCTGCACTCAGGGACAATGGCTGCCAGTGAAGTGGGTGTAGATTGTTAGAAGGTATGCCTCAGTTCCAACTCAGGCTTGGAGGGAGGGGAAAACCACTGTTTAGAAATGCTGCTGGACCCACATCAGCCTGAAGCAGCAAATTCATCCTTTGTTTTCTATGTGCCATGACCCCATCCTCCTCATTCCCTCCCACCTACCCAACGGGTCACAGAAATCCCATTGCTTCATCCCTCTGGTGCTCTATTCCTGCAGGATTCTGCTCCATGATGGGAGTGAGTGGTCCGCGCGGGCTCAGTCACTCAGTTGTGTCTGATACTTTGTGATCCCATGGACTGTAACCCACCAGGATCCCCTGTCCACGGGATTTTTCAGGCAAGAATACTGGAGCAGGTTGCCATTTCCTCCTCCAGGAGATCTTCCCGACCCAGGAATTGAACCCGCATCTTCAGCATCTCCTGTATTGATAGGCAGATTCTTTACCGCTGAGTCACCTGAGAAGCCCAGGAGTGAGCGGTAGGAGGGTACCAGTGGATGGCGTACCTGATGCTGGGATGATAGTCTCTCTGATGTCTGCCTCTAAAGCATATGGCGTTATTCAAACATCTGTCATTTGCCAATTATCAACTAACCCACCAATTCAGTTAAACTCACAGCGTTTCTAGTTGGAAGTCCAGCTTAGGCTACCTCTAATAATACGAAAGTTCAGATGACTTGTATGAATTGGTACTTGCAAAATGGCCACCTTTCTTCATTCTTTTCCAATGATAGTTATTGCTCCTTCAAAATCTGCTTTGTGGCAGGTTCTTTAAGCAGATTAGCGTGAATTCTCATCTTTGGGTTATCAAGCAAATAGTCTTATTTCCTTTTCTCCAGACGGAGAGCTGAGACTCGAAAAAAAAGACTGAATTGTTTCCAAGTGAGTGGCTTCTATGGAGTAGAACTCAGCCTGTCTGACTCTTGAGTCTAGGTCCTTTCAACCACATTTGCTGTTGTAGCTCTGCTTTCCCTGAGCTTGAGTGATTAGTCCACAGTTCTGACCATGTTGCCTTGTGATTTTGCCAACTTTGGCATCTCTGAGTTTTTCCAACAGTAGAGCCTTCTTTATCTTAGAATCCATGGGAAGGTAGTGGCTCTAGGCTACAACTTCTCTCAGTTGCCTTTCTCTGGAATTTTCTAGTTTTGCTAAGTTTTTCTCGAATTTTAATGGCCAGGCCTGAAACCAGTGCTCCAGAGGTCAAAACCCTTTTGTTTAGTAAAGGATAGACAGCCATTTCTTGATTGGTTTTTGATTCCCATTATTGACCACAGAACTCCAACATTTTTGAGCTGCAAAGAAGCTTAGGAGTCACCTATCCCAGTGATGCTCAAACTTCAGGGTGCATCGGAATCACTAGCAGGGCTTGTGTATTAGTTATCTATTGCTGTATAACAAATCACTCCAAACTTAGCAGCTTGAAATAACAAAAATTTTATTATCTCAGGAATCCAGGAGTGGCTTAGCAGAGTGGTCCTGGCTCAAGGTCTCTGATGAGACTGCAGTCAAGGTGTTTGTTGAGGCTGCAGTCATCTGAAGGCTTGACTGGGGCTGGATGATCTGCTTCTACAAAGATTTATATATCTGGAGGTGAGGTCTCTTCTTCACCAGGTGGACCTCTCTGAAAAGCTGCATAAATGTCCTAAAACCCTGGCATCTGCCTTTCTTAAAGCCAGTGATTCAAGAAAGATCAAGAGGCTAGCCCAGAGAAAGCCACAGTATGTTTTGAAATATAATCTTGTAGGAGACATATCATCACTTCTGAAGTATTTTAGTCATCAGAGACTAATTCTGGTTCAAGGTTGGACAGGGTTACACAAAGGTGTGAATTCCAGGAGGTAAGAATCACTGGGGACCATCTTGGAGTCTGGATAATACAACTTGTTGAAACACAGATTTCTAGGCCCCATCCCTAGAGTTTCTGATTCAGTAGGTTTGGAGTGGGGCCCAAGAATTTTCCAACAAGTTCCCTGGGGATGGTGACGCTATTCATCTAGGACACATACTTTGAGAACCACTGATCTATTCTGATTTTATAGATGATGATACTGAGTCTCACAAAGCCAAAGAAAAATGAGGAGTAGAGAAAGTGACCAACAATGAATTATTGAACACTTATTATGTGTTAGACACTTAGCAGGAGGCTTTCTATACATTTTCTTGTTTAATACCACCATTACTGTGCATTACTCACCATTTCACAAATGAGGAAACCGAAACTAAGGTTAAGTAACTTTCCCAAACTTTCATACATAGTTACTGACAGGGACAGGTCTGGAACCCGGATGTCCTGACCCTCAAGTCAAAATCAAAATGTTTTGTCCAACCAAATAGACTTCAGTCTACTATTGTATTTTAAGTGGAATTGTTTTCCATGAAAATGTATTAGCTTCATTATGATAGTTCTGTTATACAGGACTAGGAAACCAACCTGCAAATTGTACCCATTGAATTTACAACTCAAAGGCTAAAATTTAACCTTGTTTTCATTTGAAGATGTAGAGATTCAACATTCATGGTGCTAGGTCTTGTGGGTCATGTCTAAGAGATACTTGTTCCAGCAGGGATCCCCAGGGGATGCTGACAATTATATCAATTACCCACCAGATGTAACCCGAATCTATTCAAGTGCTATATCTGTTCACAGTTCCACCATAACCTCTGGTAAGTCTCTTAAAAGCCCTGTGCCTTTCGGTCACCATTTGTAAAATAGAAAAAATAATAGTTGCTTTTTTGCTAACCTCATAGAGTTATTGTGAGGTTCAAATCAAATGATAGATCTGCAAACTGTTAAGTGCCTTGCATGTAAAAGATCCTATTGCTTTACTGCGTTTTCCATCCAGTATCTGCTCATTTTTATTCTTTGGCTTTTTATCTCTGATTCTTAAGAACAGGATGTTAGACTTTCTTGAAAGCCCTTTAGGCATAAATTGAACTGATAATTTGATTTTTCTTATGTAACAAGTATTTCTTTAGGAAGCATCAGCTGTAGGCTAAGAATTTTAAAAAATAAAAAAAGGGAAAAAGCAAACTCTTACTACATGGATAGTCCTGTGGTGGGTGCTTAACTTATTTACTCCTCATAACAAGTCTATAAGAGTGATATCGCTCGCTCTCTCCCAGATGTAGATGTTGAGAAAAACAGAGACCTAAAGTCACTGGTGTAAGTAGGAGAGGCAGTAACTTTTAGGTTACTCAGCACAGGACCTGGCTCATATGAATAGAAACATCATCATCCATTCTATGAATGAAAACATCTTAGTGTTGCACTGATGTTTTTATCTGTGATCATCTGGACCACCCTCTCACCACACTGGATGGGTTTGCTGGAATTAAATTTTGGAAAGCAGATATACAGGAGGAATTACAAAACCTTTCTTCTCAGCCTGGAACATAGTAGAAGACTTTTTCTGGTAGAGGGTGAGATGTCTATTAAGTGTACTATTTCTGATTTTTTTTTCCTTCATTATGGACAATATTGGGAGCAGAGATGCCTAGCACCGAGCACTTGGTTACATTCTAGAACAGCCAGCAAGTTCAGTGGGCACTAGGAGGCAGCATGGGTTAACTAAGAACCAAAGTGCTTTGGGGGCAGGATTATTAGACAATAAAAAAAAAATTAGAAAATTGCCATAAATGTAGTACATCTTGATTTCCACAAAAATATTTTGAGCCAGGTGGAGAAAAGGGAGCTGGACACACAGAACTCAAAACATGGTTGAAAAGTATACCCAAGAAAATACTGAGCCAGTAATATATTAGAAGCCTCCATCCTTGATCCTATTCTATGAAACAGTTTTATTAGTGCCTTTGTCAAAAGTTGATGACCTGCATATCAAATTTAGAAACGATGTACGTCTATGTATGTCATATGATAGAATAAAGGTTTAAGATGAATATTAGACAAACTAAGTTAAAACTTAACAACTACAAACATAAGTCCTCTACATGGATTCAATAAAGGCAATATCATAAAAAACCAAATGGTTTGTCTATAGCTCTTGTAATAGATGCTGTGCCATGCCAAGCTAAGTCTCTTCAATCGTGTCCAACTCTTTGCGCCCCTATGGATTGTAGCCTGCCAGACTCCTCTGTCCATGGGATTCTCCAGGCAAGAATACTGGAGTGGGTTGCCGTGCCCTCCTCCAGAGGATCTTCCCGATCTAGGGATCTAACCCACATTTACAGTGACTCCTGCACTGTAGGCAGATTCTTAACTGCTAAGCCACCAGCGAAGCCCCAGTCATAGATACAGGCATTTAAGTTAGTCCTAACCTGGGCCACAGTTCATTTTAGTTAGTTAAGAAGGTAGGTAGTTAAAGGGCTCCAGGCAATACACCTTATCTTATGGCTCCCATAAGTATCCCTGGGCTATACTGATGGATGAGCAGAAGAAATACAGTCATACATTTTAAGCACAGCTCTATGATATCTGGAGGTGTTGGGCTGCTGCATTTGCAAAGGAATATTGACACATACCCTAATATAAAAAAGGCAAAAGTGGAAAGTATTAGAGACGTGAACACTGAACACTTCCAAGGGACCGGATACTATTTCGTCTGGAGAAGAAAAGAGTTGGAGAGGGGACATGAAAGTCATGTTCAGATGGCTTCTGGAAGGGTTAGAGCCAGTTATGAGACAAGTGTATGAACCCTGATGACCCATACTATCACCCTGGATCTACTTTTTATTGTCTTAACCTTGTCTTTTTTTTTTTTTTTTTTTGGTATCCTCTTTTTCATTAATTTTTTAAAATTGAGATATAACATACCTGCAGTGAAGTACTTACCTGTTTGTATAAAACTTGATGGATTTTTATAATGTATTTATCTGTGTGACCCCCACCCAGATCAAAACAGGTCCCCTTGTGCCCCATAAGTAATCACTATCCTGACCTCTGTTACTAAAGATCAGGTTTATCTACAACAGAACCACATTGGATGTACTCCTGTCTAGGCTTGTGTCATCCACATTTTGGGGCAAACTTCATTCATATTATTCGGGGAAGTGGTAGCTCATGATTTTTCATTGCTGTATAGCATCCTGTTGTATAAATACACTACAGTTTATTTATTCAGTCTACTGTTGATTGCCATATGGGTTGTTTACTGGAGGATATTTTGATGTGACCTCTTCTTAGCTATATTGACATTGTTTTCTTTTGAATATCTATAACTTATTTTAGGTAATTTTTAATACACATACCTAATGTGCTGAAGAATTATATCTATTCCAGGCTGCTCTACAGGCTGAAACCAGCACTTGGTATATTTCCCAACATATAGTAGATGCTCAACAAATATCTGATGAAATCTGATGGATTACTGGTTAAATTGCTTAGAACCAATGAATAAAGGGCTTTCCCAGTGGTTCAACAGTAAAGAATCTGTCTGCAATGCAGGAGATGCAGGAAATGTGGGCTTGATCCCTGGGTTGGGAAGATCCCCTGGAAGAGGAAATGGCAACCCGCTCCTACTTTCTTTTATTTTTTGTATTATCTTATTCTTCAGTGACTCAATCACAGCCGTCTTCCCAGGGCCTCAGTACATGGGAACTGAGATGCTAAACTGGACAGATTCACAAAACTAAGGTTGTAGAGCCTACGCTTCTACAGTAAAAGGTGATGTTTTAAGGTACCGACAGTCATCAGATTTAATCCAGGGAAGAACATGGAGAAGAGTGGGTATTAATAATGCAGCTTAGAGCATGGGGGAATGTCAGAGAAGGGTCAGAATTGGCTGTTATACTACTTGATTCTGTTAAAGAAATTTTAAAAATTACTGGTATATAATTGATTAGCAATGTTGTCTTAGTTTCTGGTGTACAGTAAAGTGATTCAGTTATACACACACACACACACACACACACACACAAGCATGGGCTTCCCTGGTGACTCAGTGGGTAAAGAATCTGCCCACGATGCAGGAGATGGAGGTTTGATCCCTGAGTCGTGAAGATCCCCTGGAGGAGGGCATGGCAACCCACTCCAGTATTCTTGCCTGGAGAATCTCATAGACAGAGGAACCTGGCAGACTACAGCCCATAGGGTTGCAAAGATTTGGACACGACTGAAGCAACTGAGCAGGCTGCACACTGAGCATGCCCAATGAGTAGAAGTTGCAGAGATACACATTTTAGACCCTGTAAAAAGGAATGTTCTCAATATTAGCCCAGTTGAACATTGCTGCTGCTGCGTCGCTTCAGTTGTGTCCGACTCCGTGCGACCCCACAGACGGCAGCTCACCAGGCTCCCCGGTCCCTGGGATTCTCCAGGCAAGAACACTGGAGTGGGTTGCCATTTCCTTGAACACAGGAAAGTGATAAATCACAAAGCAGTAAGTTTCTCTCTTCTTGAAGGTGTGAAAGCAGAAAATATGATCTTCCAATAGGGAACTTGGAGGAGTGGACACAGAAGGGCTCTGCCCAGATCTCCCAGGACCCCCTTTGCCATTTCTTGTACCTCACTCCCAGCTTCTGTGTTCTTTTGATTTTAAGGGCCAGTGATGCAGTCACTGGAAGCCCAGCTACCTCTCCTATGCTGCTGCTGCGTCGCTTCAGTTGTGTCCGACTCCGTGCGACCCCACAGACGGCAGCTCACCAGGCTCCCCGGTCCCTGGGATTCTCCAGGCAAGAACACTGGAGTGGGTTGCCATTTCCTTGAACACAGGAAAGTGATAAATCACAAAGCAGTAAGTTTCTCTCTTCTTGAAGGTGTGAAAGCAGAAAATATGATCTTCCAATAGGGAACTTGGAGGAGTGGACACAGAAGGGCTCTGCCCAGATCTCCCAGGACCCCCTTTGCCATTTCTTGTACCTCACTCCCAGCTTCTGTGTTCTTTTGATTTTAAGGGCCAGTGATGCAGTCACTGGAAGCCCAGCTACCTCTCCTTGCATTCTGGTAAGCTCCGAGATGTAATTTCTCTTCCAGGGCTCCTCTGTGGCATCATGCTGAGGCTGTTAACTTGGTCCAGGTCTCATCTTGGGTTGCCCTCTTTCCCTTCCCTTTACTGCTCTCCTGTCCTGTTCTATTACTTCTATTACCGGTTTTTGTTTTTGTTTTTTTCCTCTCAGAGTGTTTCCTTAGTATATCAGTGAGACATGTATTCTCTCAGGCTCTGTTTCTAAAGAAACTGATCTAAGACAATTTGGTAAGGAATGAACTGATCTGATCAATTCTGACAGATGATAATTCAGGCCAAATAGTGTGGAAATAGACAGATTTAGCAAATCTACCATAGCTGTCTCTTGAAATCCTAGATAATGCACAATCCTGACTGTCTGAAGTCAGGGTTCACTATTAAAGCCTGGAGGAGCTGAGTCACTAGGCAAGGCTGAAAGAACATGGGCTAAGAAAATAGCAGATTCAGAGAGTGACCTGGAAGAGGAGATAATCAACAGTTTAAATCACAAGTGAGAGACACAAACTACACTGTTTATTACCCAAGGAAACACTCAAAGTTCATTGCAGATAGCAATGAGGTTCATTGAGTTTAGATCAGGATCCCAGGTAGGGGATGGTTGCAGGCAAGAGACCTGTCCATTCTCAGTTCAGTTCAGTCGCTCAGTCGTGTCCGACTCTTTGCGACCCCATGAATCGCAGCACGCCAGGCCTCCCTGAGATTCCAGCTTGTGTTTCTTCCAGTCCAGCGTTTCTCATGATGTACTCTGCATAGAAGTTAAATAAGCAGGGTGACAATATACAGCCTTGACGTACTCCTTTTCCTATTTGGAACCAGTCTGTTGTTCTATGTCCAGTTCTATCTGTTGCTTCCTAATCTGCATATAGGTTTCTCAAGAGGCAGGTTAGGTGGTCTGGTATTCCCATCTCTTTCAGAATTTTCCCCAGTTTATTGTGATCCACACAGTCAAAGGCTTTGGCATAGTCAATAAAGCAGAAATAGACGTTTTTCTGGAACTCTCTTGCTTTTCCATGATCCAGCAGATGTTGGCAATTTGATCTCTGGTTCCTCTGGCTTTTCTAAAACCAGCTTGAACATCTGGAAGTTCACGGTTCACGTATTGCTGAAGCCTGGCTTGGAGAATTTTGAGCATTACTTTACTAGCGTGAGAGATGAGTGCATTATGTCCATTCTGGCTAGACAAAAAAGCGGGAGCCAGGGGAATCTTGCGGGCTTCCCTGGTGGCTCAGTGGTAAAGAATCTGCCTGCCAATGCAGGAGATGCAAGAGACCTGGGTTCAATCCCTGGGTCAGGCAGATCCCTTGGAGAAAGGAAATGGCAACCCACTCCAATATTTTTGCCTGGGAGATCCCATAGACAGAGGAGCTTGGTGGGCTACAGTCCATGGGGTCACAGAAGAGTTGGACACCACTTAGTGACTAAACAACAACAAAGGGAATCTTGTGATTTCAGGGACAGGCATGTGCCTAGTACTCAACAGAAGTATTCAGGTTGGACTTGTCAGAAAAAATGAGCTTCACACCTTTCACCTAAGTGGAGCAGGTTTTCTAATAGACTATGCTCTGATTAGAGCTGGATACAGGGAGAAAACAGACAGGGAGGACTGTCTGTCCATTTTTGTTAGGACTCTTCTGAGCCAGGCCCACTATTAGGTGCTTTTTATACATTACTTTAACCCGCACAGCCACTCTAAGAAGAAAATATTATTAACCTCATTTTTCAAATTTTGAGGATGAGGCTCTCAGTGAGGTTAAATTGAGTGCCCTAGGTCACTGGTTAGGGCGGAATTCACACACATCAAACAATAGCTAATTGAATAATGCCCTCTGTGGTCTGTGCCAGGGGAGTGGTGCAAATGATAATTGCCATAGGGGTGTAAACAGAAAAGGCCAAGGTGCCAAGCCAGCTCTGTAATAAATTTAAAAATATCAATCATCCTCATGTGTCACCCCTTAATGCCAGCTTATTGGGAAATAGAGCACTATTTTTCTCAAAGCACATTTCTAGACCTATATATTCCAGAAACTTTCCTTGATTATTCACACAAATGCCTCACCTGGCTTGGGGCAGGGGAGGAGGAAGCAAATTGTTTTAGTCCTTTTATCTGTGTTACCTTGTTTAACTTTCTCAGTACCAGTCAGGAAGGTATTAATCATTTTTTATTTAAGAGATGGAACTATTGAAGGTCAGAGACCAAAATCTCACAACCTATAAATAATCCTGTTTTCTGTGATCCTGAGTCTATGTGGATTATTCTTTGCCTGTGATTACCTCTCTGTGAAAATCTTGAAATTATCATGGGATTTTTCTCTATTTGGCTGGTTGGTTATTTGGCCTCTATAACTGCCTTTCTGCTAACTGAGGGATTTATTTCTTGTTCTGGATTTGTGAGTGACTAATCCTTGCTGTTTTTAATAGTTTCTTACTCAGGCCAAAGCACAAAGTCTCTTTGTCAGATTTTGGGTTCTTAGTGGTATTGTTCAGTTACTCAGTTGTGTCTGATTCTTTGTGACCCCATGGACTGCAGCAGGCCAGGCTTCCCTGCCCTTTACTATCTCCCAGAGTTTGCTCAAATGCATGTCTGTTGAGTCAATGATGCCATCCAACTATTCCAACTAAATAATAAAGCTTTGACTTTAGAGCTTGATTTGAGGATATCCAGATAGATGGTTTGTACTTGTGAAATACAGATCTTTTCAAAGCCCCCTCTTGTGAGTATGTATAATTCTGTTTACCCAGCACTCCTCTCTTCTTCGTTTGGAGAATAACCCTTGTTCATTTGGAGAACTTTGATTCCCTCACTCCAACATGCTTTTAGGGGAGATGAACATCTTCCCACTTGTCCACAGAAGTTGGTCCAGTGAGCTGGCACATGACCCAAATTAGACCAATTAGAATAGTTACCTGGGTTGTTTTTTCTTCCAAACTGGAACGCAGTAGGAATTTCTCAGACGATGATGCAGAGAAGATGTGAGTCTGCACCTTCTGGGGAACTGGCCCATCTTTGTAGAGAATCAGTATGAAAAGATGAGATTGCCATGGAAAGAGAAGTAGAGATCAGAGAGAGAGCACATGAGTGAGGAGTGCTGGTCAAGTCCCTGTCCTGGTTCTCCAGTTCCAAAGCCCAGGTCACCCCAGGGTTACGTGGCCTCAAAAATGTCCTCTCATTGACCAAGCTAGTCTCAATTGTGTTTCTGTCACTTGCAGCCAAGTCTGGTGCAATATAGTCCATCTTTTTTTTTTTCCCTATTGCTTATTCTCAGCTTAAAACAGTACATGACCCTGAAATGAGCAGTTTGGATTTCAGTGAGACGTGTGGAATTGCTACAAAACTGATAGACTTGGTGGCCACATCTTTCTGGGCTAGAATGCATTCTGGTCTGCTCAGGACAGCCATGGCTGATGCCTACTGTCCTAGAGTAATTTTTGCAAGTGCCCCCTTTCCGTAGTATAAGGGCTTGAAGCTCACCTCCAGCATCCCTCTTTTTAAGCCTTTTCTGATCCCCTCTCCTTCCATAAGTGGGAGTCCCTGGGAGACAGAGACAGAACATGCCTTAGCCATCTGTGTAACCTAGTGGAATTTTCTGCAATGCCTCACACGCTGTCCAAACTCACCAAATGGTGGCTGCATTGAGTTTATATGCCTTAAAAAACTATTCAACAGGCTTACCTAAAAGAAATAAATTTGACTGATGTGTATTAGTCATGCCCTAGATTTCTTGTCCTTCAAGTTTAAAGGGAAACTAAACTCATTTATAAGACATTATTATCATTATTATGGAAGCTTTGAATATGTGCTTTTATTTAACTCTCTAAGAGAAGTCTTACCTTCATTTTTACAGACTAGGGAACTGACAAAGAAGTGAAGAACATGCCCTCAAACCTGAGCTCCCCCCTGAGAATATGGGAACCTGCACTGTGAAATGGATTCACCCCTTAGAATGCCATTCTGCCCTTCAGAGGCTGAAAGCTAAACACAACAGCTATTACACTTCTTATAGCTAGGATTCTGGGTACAATTCAGGCCTCCTCTGAGTGAGGCTGTATTACCATAGACAGGGAATAGAATTAATCTCACAGGGTGAGAGATGGATGCAGAGCATCTGTTTTGCCGTGTAGGTTGTGGCAGAAGCATGGCCGTTCTGGAGGCAGCAGAGGCTTTAGCAGAAATGACTTCCTGATTGTGGTGAGGGCAACAGGCCCCTGGAGAGCTCCATCTACAGTGTGGATTTTGGACATCACTCCTGGAAACTCAGCCTGGAGTGTGTTTCTTCAGTTCTGGCATTGATTTTGTGGATTCGATAGCCTTCAGTTCAGTTCAGTCACTAAGTCGTGTCCAGCTCTTTGTGACCCCAACGGACCGTAGCATGACAGGCCCCCTTGTCCATCACCATCTCCTGGAGCTTGCTCAAACTCACGTCCATCGAGTTGGTGATGCCATCCAACCATCTCGTCCTCTGTCTTCCCCTTCTCCTCCTGCCTTCAATCTTTCCCAGCATCAGGGTCTTTTCCCATGAGCCAGTTCTTTGCATCAGGTGGCCAAAGTATTGGAGCTTCAGCTTCAGCGTCAGTCCCTCAAATGAATATTCAGGACTGATTTCAATTAGGATCGACTGGTTTGATCTTCTTGCAGTCTAAGGGAGTCTCAAGAGTCTTCTCCAGCACCACAGTTCAAAAGCATCGATTTTTTGGCACTTATTCTTCTTTATGGTCCAGCTCTCATATCCATACGTGATGACTGGAAAAACCATAGCTTTGACTAGATGGACCTTTGTTGGCAAAGTAATGTCTCTGCTTTTTAATATGCTGTCTAGGTCAGTCATAGCTTTTCTTCCAAGAAGCAAGTGTCTTTTAATTTCATGGCTGCAGTCACCATCTGCTATGATTTTGGAGCCCAAGAGAATAAAGTCTCTCACTCTTTCCATTATTTCCCAATCTATTTGCCATGAAGTGATGGGACTGGATGTCATGATCTTAGTTTTCTTGAATGTTGAGTTTTAAGCCAGCTTTTTCACTCTGCTCATTCATCAAGAGGGTCTTCAGGTCCTCTTTGCTTTCTGTCATAAGGATGGTGTCATCTACATATCTGAGGTTATTGATATTTCTCCTGGCAATCTTGATTCAAGCTTGTGCTTCATCCAGTCCAGCATTTCTCATGATGCATATAACTTAAATAAGCAGAGTGACAATATACAGCCTTTGGAACCAGTCTATTGTTCCATGTCTGGTTCTAATTTTGCTTCTTGACCTGTATATAGATTTCTCAGGAGGCAGGTCAGGTGATCTGGTATTCCCATCTCTTTAAGAATTTTCCAGTTTGTTGTGAGCCACATAGTCAAAGGCTTTGGCTTAGTCAATAAAACAGAAGTAGATGTTTTTTGGGGAACTTTCTTGTTTTTTCTATGATCCAACAGATGTTGGCAATTTGATCTCTGGTTCCTCTGCCTTTTCTAAATCTAGCTTGAACATCTGGAAGTTCTTGGTTCACATACTGTTGAAGCCTGGCTTGGAGAATTTTAAGCATTGCTTTGCTAGTGTGTGAGATGAGTGCAATAGTGCGGTAGCTTGAACACTCTTTGGCATTGCCTTTCTTTGGGACTGGAATGAAAACTGACCTTTTCCAGTCCTGTGGCCACTGCTGAGTTTTCCAAATTTCTTGGCATATTGAGTGCAGCACTTTAACAACATCATCTTTTAGGACATGAAATAATTCAACTGGAATTCCATTACCTCCACTAGCTTCGTTCATAGTGATGTTTCCTAAAGCCCACTTTACTTCAGACTCCAGGATGTCCAGCTCTAGTTGAGTGATCACCATCATGGTTATCTGGGTCATGAAGACCTTTTTTGTACAGTTCTTCTGTGTATTCCTGCCACTTCTTCTTAATATCTTCTGCCTCTGTTAGGTCCATACCATTTCTGTCCTTTATTGAGCCCATCTTTGCATGAAATGTTCCCTTGGTATCTCTAATTTTCTTGAAGAGATCTCTAGTCTTTCCCATTCTATTGTTTTCCTCTGTTTCTTTGCATTGATCATTGAGGAAGGCTTTCTTATCTCTCCTTGCTATTCTTTGGAACTCTGCATTCAAACGGGTATATCTTTCCTTTTCTCCTTTGCCTTTAGCTTCTCTTCTTTTCTCAGCTATTTGTAAGGCCTCCTCAGACAACCATTTTGCCTTTTTGCATTCCTATTTCTTGGGGATGGTCTTGATTGCTGCCTCCTGTACAATATCACGAACCTCCACCCATAGTTCTTCAGGCATTCTGACTATCAGATCTAACCCCTTGAATCTATTTGTCACTTTCACTGTATAATCGTAAGGGTTTTGATTTAGGTCATACCTGAATGGTCTAGTGGTTTTCCCTACTTTCTTCAATTTAAGTCTGAATTTGGCAATAAGGAGTTCATGATCTGAGCCACAGTCAGCTCCTGGACTTGTTTTTGCTGGCTGTATAGAGCTTATCTATCTTTGGCTGCAAAGAATATAATCAATCTGATTTACACTGTATAATCGTAAGGGATTTGATTTAGGTCATACCTGAATGGTCTAGTGGTTTTCCCTACTTTCTTCAATTTAAGTCTGAATTTGGCAATAAGGAGTTCATGATCTGAGCCACAGTCAGCTCCTGGACTTGTTTTTGCTGGCTGTATAGAGCTTATCTATCTTTGGCTGCAAAGAATATAATCAATCTGATTTCAGTATTGACCATCTGGTGATGTCCATGTGTAGTGTCTTCTCTTGGGTTGGAAGGGGGTGTTTGCTATGACCAGTGCATTCTCGTGGCAAAACTCTATTGATAGCCTTACAGCAAGGTTTAAGGGGAGTTCCTCTTTGTGTATGTGAACACTGACCATTAGATTATATCAGTATATATCCAGAGGGGCATCACAGATCATAGTTCAGATTCAGGGGAGCAAGATGGATTGGTTTCACTTCTCTCTCTTCATGCTTTGATTCTCTTCTTCTTGATGGTAGTGTAGACTGAGTTTGAGGACCCTCATCTAGGCTTCTGGCTCTTCATTTAATAATATGAAGTTCAATCCATACCTGTTCACTTCATGCTACTATTTGCCAAAAGGATTATGATTACTACCCAGTCTCACTCAGACAGTTATATGGAGGAAGGACTAGCTTAATCATGATCCCACTGCTGAATTAAAAGAATCTGGAGCTTTCCTTAAACTGATATTAATGTTAGAACTTTTACCCCTTCATTTATATAGGAGCCAAATGAAGGAATATATCTCATTTATTTTCTTGAAATGATTCTTACATGATCATTTTCCTTAGCATAATCACAGCTTGGTTCCATATTCTCACAGCTGAGCTTCTCCTTTTCATTTTGGGGTGAGGTGACTTGGAATCATAGAGAAATATTAATCATTTGGTGTGGTTTTCTTGATTAAAGGAATTGTAAATGACTATTTGAAAAACTCAAGGAAGGTTTATTCTTGGATTAATACCAGATAAAACTTGTGTCTATAATTTATCTTTCAGACCAATTGGCTACTCTTTAAAAGTTCAAACACAGTAAAATAAGGAAAATGAGAATAATCATGCCATAAGCTTCAATTAGCAAAATATCTCAGGGAATGGGCTGTCCAACCATTAGGGTAAGAAGAAAGACTTTTCCTACTAATTTCTTTGTAGCGTAATTTTGGCAGCTTCAAGAAAGACCCATACATCCAAAGAAATTCCATTCCCTTGGCTAGCAAATTGCTTTGAAATTCTTTAGGAAAGTGTAATAGTTAATTTTATGTGCCTTGACTGAGCCATGGTGTGCCTAGATGTTTGGTTATTATTCAGGGTCGTTCCCTGAGGGTGTTTTTATATAAGAGTAGCCTGGCAAATCCCATGGACGAAGGAGCCTGGAAGGCTGCAGTCCATGGGGTCACTAAGAGTCGGACACGACTGAGTGACTTCACTTTCACTTTTCACTTTCATGCATTGGAGAAGGAAAAGGCAACCCACTCCAGTATTCTTGCCTGGAGGATCCCAGGGACGGGGGAGCCTGGTGGGCTGCCATCTCTGGGGTCGCACAGAGTCGGACACGACTGAAGTGACTTAGCAGCAGCAGCAGCAGCATCTGAATTGGTAGACTGAGTAAAGCAGATTGCCCTCCCTAACATGGGTGGGCTTCATTCAGTCAGGGAAAGTCTTAAAAGTCTGAACCTCCCTCAACTAAGAGGGAATTCTTTCAGCCTGATTAGCCTCAAGATGGAGCATTGGTTCCTTTCCGTGCTTTTAAACTGAAACATCAGCTCTTCCTGGGTCTTGGGCCTGCCAGCCTTTGAACTGGAGCTGCAGCATCAGCTTGCCTGGGTCTCCAGCTTCACAACTCACTCTGCAGCTTTTGGGACTTCTCAGCTGCTAGGCTGAGCACCAAAGAACTGATACTTTCAAAGTGTGGTACTGGAGAAGATTCTTGAGAGACCCTTGGACAGCAAGGAGATCCAACCAGTCAATCCTAAAGGAAATCAATCATGGATATTCTTTGGAAGGACTAGTGCTAAAGCTGAAGCTCCAATACTTTGGCCACCTGATGTGAAGAACCAATTCATTGGAAAAGATCAGATGGTGGGAAGGATTGAGGAAAGGAAGCAAAGAGGGTGACAGAGGATGAGATTGCTGGATGGCATCAATGATGCAATGGACATGAGTTTGTGGAAACTCTGGGAGGTAGTGAAAGAAAATGAAGCCCGGCCATGGGGTTGCAAAGAGTCAGACACAACTGAATGACTGAACAACAACAAATAATCACATGAGCCAGTTCCTTAGCTGTATGTATAGAAGACATATCTATTCATCCTATTGGTTCTGTTTGTCTAGAGTATGCAGACTAACCCAGTAACACAGAAGGGACAAAAAAGTACCTGTATAAACCAGAGGGGAAGCAGAAGTCTCATATGTACCCACACGCTCAGGAGTGAGTGATCACCCTGTCTTAAGTGCACATTTGTAAGGAGTGGATGGAGGAGAAGCCAACTACATGGCCCAACAGAGCACAGAAAACACCTGTGAAGGAGATGCTTGCCGCAGCAACTAGAAGCCTCATTTGGTCATAAACCATACCTAAGGTTTTTCAGCAGAAACTTCGTGAATGGCAGAGGGGCAAAGAGAATATTTCCACTTAGGGGACATGTACTAGGCAACGTTGTTAAGAGATGGCCACAGTTTCCCAGCGACAGCTCTGTTGGAAGAGTCTCACCCCATTACTAATCAAATAGGATTTTAAATGATGTCCGTCACTTCCAGGGCAAAAATGAAGTATGGGTTTTGGGGTCAGAAGTCCAAAGAAGTCCAAATGGGTTTCTCTGGCCCCCATGGTCCCTGCCTCTTTGGCAGGATGGTGGCCCTTTCTGAGCTGGTGAAAATGTGGCTACTCACATCTCCTCTGCTCAAACATCTGGTTTTCGATTCCAGATTTCAATTGTCAGCCTTGAGACCACGGGGCTCAGGAGGGATGGAGATTATGGAACCTACCATCACAAGAAGGACAAACAAACAGTGAAACAAGGGGGGCGTCCAGATTGTCTGAGGAAGAGGAGCAAGCCAGGACACAGTTGAGGTGAGCTTTGGGAGTCAGCCTGGACAGTTCCTCAGGCGTCTTCTGGTCCAACACTCCCCTTTTTCAGGTGGCGACACAAGGGTCCAGAGAAGGGAAAAGGCTTGCCCATGTCATACAAGACATCCTACAAACAGAACTCTGGACTCTGCCTCTAAGACTCAACAACTTTTCTGCTTTATCATAATCCTTTTTTTTTTTAAAGTAATTTCCTTTATTTCTCAATGAAATACCTTTGCCCTTTGGAGAAAGATAGTTTATCATCCCCTCCGGCTGCCACCCCCATCCTCCCTGCCCCCTCAGTTTCTCCCCAACTGTTTACTTAAAGTAAGCATTCTTGGAATATCCTTTTGCTTATCCACTGAAATTTATTTTTTTGCCAGGGATACAGATTTTTTAAAATTTATTTTTAATAAGAAGATAATTGCTTTATAATGTGTGGTGATTTCTGCCATACAACAACATGAATCAGCCATAAGTATACATATATCCCCTCCCTCTCGAACCTCCCGTCACCCATCCCACCCACTAGGTGGCCGGAGCTCCCTTTGCTATACCGCAACTTCCCACTAGCTAGCTATTTTACACTTGGCAATGAACATATTGGGCTTCTCAGGTGGTGCTGGTGGTAAAGAACCTGCCAGCCAATGCATTTGGACACCCCACTGGTTAAAAAATGACATGTCCCTGTTTGAGGCAGAGACAGAAATATTATATTTATGTCCGGAGGTAGAATCATTCTGTGCTGCAGTTACTGCAGTCATAGATACTCTGGAATCAAAGGCCATACAAAGGACAGATTTCTATTAAAATTAAAAGGGGAATTGGAGGAAGCAAGAGAAAAGGCTAATTTGCCTTCACTTGAAAATATTTCCAACAGAAAATTTGAGGAGGTTCATCTCCTCCCCAGCTACATGACTCTCCTGTCTACCCTGAACAGAACTTAGTTTGAAAGGCAAATGAAAGACCGTATCTTCCTCTAAAGGGTAAGCTGGTTCTCTGGGGCACCTGGCTTTGGCAGAGGTAACAGTGAGAGCAGGCGCTCCTGAGTGAGGACTCAAGTAGCCAACAGGCATGGCTTTAGATACAGGTTATAAAGAAACTGGTGTTACTGACAGCTCCCCACTGAAGTCCACAGCAGCCATCGTTCTCAACAAGGCGAAATTGAATTGCAAAGGACATCGGGTAGGAATTTGCATTTATGTTTTTTAAGAAAAGGCGTTGGATCTCCTGATGCTGTTATCTTGGTAACTACAAATTGCTTTATCTGGGAAAAGCAGCCACCCAAGGGAGGGGAGGGGTCCCCTTGAACATGATTATCACAGGGCATTTGCCCCGTGGCCTGCTCAACCGCCTCTGCCATCTCCCCACCTCAGTTCAGTTCAGTTCAGTTCAGTCGCTCAGTCGTGTCCGATTCTTTGCGACCCCATGAATCGCAGCACGCCAGGCCTCTCTGTTCATCACCATCTCTCGGAGTTCACTCAGACTCACGTCCATCGAGTCAGTGATGCCATCCAGCCATCTCATCCTCGGTCGTCCCCTTCTTCTCCTGCCCCCAATCCCTCCCAGCATCAGAGTCTTTTCCAATGAGTCAACTCTTCGCATGAGGTGGCCAAAGTACTGGAGTTTCAGCTTTAGCATCATTCCTTCCAAAGAAATCCCAGGGTTGATCTCCTTCAGAATGGACTGGTTGGATCTCCTCGCAGTCCAAGGGACTCTCAAGAGTCTTCTCCAACACCACACTTCAAAAGCATCAATTCTTCGGCGATCAGCCTTCTTCACAGTCCAACTCTCACATCCATACATGACCACAGGAAAAACCATAGCCTTGACTAGACGGACCTTAGTCGGCAAAGTAATGTCTCTGCTTTTGAAAATGCTATCTAGGTTGGACATAACTTTTCTTCCAAGGAGTAAGCGTCTTCTAATTTCATGGCTGCAGTCACCATCAGCAGTGATTTTGGAGCCCAAAAAAATAAAGTCTGGCACTGTTTCCACTGTTTCCCCATCTATTTCCCATGAAGTGATGGGACCAGATGCCATGATCTTCGTTTTCTGAATGTTGAGCTTTAAGCCAACTTTTTCACTCTCCTCTTTCACTTTCATCAAGAGGCCTTTTAGCTCCTCTTCACCTCAAGCCTCTCACATATCCTTGGCTGAGTGACTCCCACCCATCTCCCAGGGTGTGATGTATCCTGCTCAGGGAGTCTATCTTGATCCATAAAGTTGGGCTGAGTGCTTATATCAGATGTTGATGCTTCACTCAGATCTCCTCAGGTCCCTTTACTATTTCTCTGTGCTCCTTCCTGGCCTCCTTCTGTTTTCCCTTTTGGAAGTTTTTGCTCCCTGCAGCTTGCCAGGATAACAGCCCTGGGCCCACTGGGTAGGAGGGTTGGAGACCGTGTGTTTCTGCCCTTGGAGCAGTCCCTAGCCAATGATTGGCAGGATGGGAGTCTGAAAGCTCATCCTCTCTTGTTGGGACAGACTCCAAGACCTGGCTTATACAGCCGGTTGCCTACATACGAACCTTCAAGTTGTGAACTCTTAAAGATGTGAACACCCCTGTGTGCCAGTTGTTGTATTGTACTACTGTGCTTTTCAAGGCATTCTATGGTAAGATTAAGAATATTTTCTTTACGTACTCACGGTTGCTGGCGGGGAGGGATAGTTAGGGACTTTGGGAAGGTCATGTACACATTCTGTACGCATAACCAACACGGACCTATTGTATAGTACTCTGCTCAATGTCATTTGCCAGCCGGGATGGGAGGAGGGTTTGGGGAGTATGGATACATGTGTACATACAGGTTTCCCTGGTAGTTCAGCTAGTAAAGAATCCCCCTGCAATGCAGGAGACCCCAGTTTGATGCCTGGGTTGGGAAATCCCCTGGAGATGGGAACAGGTACCCACTCCAGTATTCTTGCCTAGAGAATCCCACAGACAGAGGAGCCTGGCGGGCTATAGTCCATGGGGTTGCAAAGAGTCAGACTGGAGAGAATGACTTTCACTTTCACTTTCTTCCATACATATGGCTGAGTCCCTTTGCTGTTCACCTGAAACTACCACAACATTGTTAATCGGCTATGCTCCAATACAAAATAGTAAGTTTAAAAATACAAAATAGATATGTTATTTTTTTGTTTGTTTTTTATGTATGTATTATTTATGTGAAAAGTATTATAAACCTATTGCAGTACAGTACTATTTAGCCAAGTGTGTTAGTTGGATACCTAGGCTAAGTTATTGCACTTATGAAAAACTGGATTTAACGATCGTACTGTCGGAACAGAACTCATCCATATATAGGGGACTTACTGTACTCCAGAGTTTCCCTGTGGGGTCAGGTGGAAGCTACTTGCAGTGAGACTTGTACCTCAAATCTCACCTTGCTGGGTCTCTTCCCCTGTCCTCCTTCCCCTACCCTCTTACTGATTTCTCCTGAGAACACGGCCTGAAAAATCAGGAATTTATCAGATGCACCAACCTCTAGGAAACCCAGCCTAGGATGGCACTCCTAGGTGCTCCTGCAGCTCGATGGACACGCCCTTACGATATCACTGATCACAGTAACCTGTAGTTCCCTATCCGCTAGCTGGCCCCGCCACTGGACTCAGAGCTTTCTGAACGCAAGGACTGTGCTTTGTCCAGGGCCGTATTTCAAGACAAACTTGGGACCTACCAAAAGACTCAGTGGGAGCTTGTGAGTTAATGAAAAAACCATGAACTCCGGGTCTCAGAATCAATCTCAAGGGAAGGCTGAACCCAGAAAGATATCTGAACTGTATGCTTTCTTGAAAATTTAGTGGATTAGTTGTGTTTGACTTGCAACCCCATGGACTGTAGCCCACCAGGCTCCTTTGTCCACGGGATTCTGCAGGTAAGAATACTGGAGTGGGTTGCCATTTCCTTCTCCAGGGGATCTTCCCAGCCCAGGGGTTGAACTTGGGTCTCCTGCATTGCCGGCAGATTCTTTCCCAACTGAGATATGAGGGAAGCCCATACAGAGTGAGAAGGCAGTGGCACCCCACTCCAGTACTCTTGCCTGGAAAACCCCATGGACGGAGGAGCTTGGAAGGCTGCAGTCCATGGGGTCGCAAACAGTCGGACATGACTGAGCGACTTCACTTTCACTTTTCACTTTCATACATTGGAGAAGGAAATGGCAACCCACTCCAGTGTTCTTACCTGGAGAATCCCAGTGGCGGAGCCTGGTAGGCTGCCATCTATGGGGTCGCACAGAGTCGGACACGGCTGAAGCGACTTAGCAGCAGCATACAGAGTGAGAGCGTTAGGGGACCCTACCCACTGGGCCTAGGACCAGAATCGCTCCTTGTTTCTAATGCTCTTTTTGTATGTCTTCACCTAACATTCCTGGTGTTTTCCTGCTGATCCCATTTTCCAATAGGCCCTACTCTTAAAAATGGAACAATGTATTTATATCTGTCTTCTTAGTTTTTAATTCCTCTGCAACTTCTGCATCCAGACTCTCGGAGTTTACCAGAGCATCTACATCCATCTCTTAACTTCTCACTCACTGATGGATGCTGACCTGCTTCAGGATTCTACCCTGAGCCCTGCATCTGTTGCATCAGATCTGCTCACTGCTGTCCCCAGTGCCCCCAAATCTCCAACTGGTCCCCATCGGTTGTCCTTTCCAGAGGGCAGGACCCAGGGCACTGGACTCGCATCACAACACCCCCAGCCCCTCCTCCATCCTCAGCTGGTGCCAGCACAGTGTGGAATGTGGTTGTGACAGAGAAGCCCATTCTATCCCCACACCATAATCTCAGGCACGTCCAGGCAGGCCTGGGCAGGTCGCCAGGAGTTTTGTTAACATGAAGGACAGCCCATAGCTTTCCCAGAAGAAACTGCGACGAAGGCTTGAGACTGTCACTGGGCCCAAGTGGAGACCGTAGATTGGAGGGCTCTCACGTGCTGCGTTATTTGGGTTCTGGGGCATGGTTGGTCGTGGGTTGAATTAATCCTGAGGGAGGATAGGCCCACTTGTCCAATTTATTTAGAGACAGGGTGAGACACAGGAAAAATAAGTTATGCAAAAGAGACAAAAGAGCCCGAGAGGAAGAGGCCCCTGCTGGAAGAGGTGGCCCATGAGCTCGGGAGAGAACTCTGGAAGCAGGTGCAGAGAGAGAGCGCGCCATCGGAAAGGGCTATGTAGCTGCAGAGAAAGAGGCCTAAATCTCATGGATGGGAGAAAAAAGTGCTTGAAAATGAACTTTGTGAAGTTAGGTTCCTTTCCTTTCACTAATGTGGCAAATGCCACCCTTCCATCAAACATTCATAAGCAAGCTATGAGTACTTGGGCATCAGGCTGTGCAGGAAATGATGGTGACCTCGGCTGGGCAGTCAAAGAGAGGGTGGAGGAGATGTTAATGATTTATAGCCAAGAGGCCTGGAGACACCTTCAACACAGACTCACGGCACAAAGAGCCACAGAAAGAACAGCAGGAATGAAAAGGCTCCATGCAAGACGATCACAGGAGGAGCAAACAAGACTAGTCTCAAGTTTCCTCTGCCTTGATCTCCACCACGCTGCCCACTCCAGCTCCTCCTCTGTCACACCTGCACAGTTGTCTGAGACCCCCGGTCTCCTGGCCTTCTTCCCCCATTCCTTCAATGAACATATATTGTCTTCCATGCACCTGGCACTGAAGAAACAGCGATGAACAAAACATCAAAAGCTCTGCTGTGGTGGCACTCACCTTCTAGAGAAAGGTCACAGACTCATGTATAGCAAGTCAGAGAGGGATAAGCCACAGAGAGAAGCGGGAAAGGGAATACTAGCAAAACGGGAGGGGAAAGGTTGCAAAGTTACAGCAGAGGTCAGGGAAGGCCTTTGGAGTCAAAATTTTTATTAAGCTCTTTCTCTATGCCAGATATTGTGCTGGCCACTAAGCATCCATCAGGCACAGAGTCCAAATAAAAGGATGGGATACACCCTTGTAAAGCTGACCGTCTAGCTCTATTTCTACATACCTGAAATCTCTCCTGCATATGGCTAGCCTGGTGGTTTTCCTATAACACAAGGACCACCGCATCACTGCCCTGCTTAAAATCCTTCAGTGTTCCTCACAACTCAATTCGGTGAGGATCAAATTCTAGCTCCCAAGCAGTTTAAGCTCTTCCATTCCTGTCCCACCTGCATTCCAGTCTAGGATCGAACCACTGCTTTCCTTCCCTCTTAACCAGGTACCGTACAGTCTAATTCGCCTGGCTCATGCCTGTTATTCCTCCATCATTATTAATAGTGTGTCACACTGGACCTCGTAACTTATGCAGTCATGCTACTTGGAACATACCCCATGCTTCGGCTTGTCCAAAATACCACTGTTCTTCAGAAACACCTGCTATTCCCAGCTTCCACACACCTTGTTCATACTCTTCCCTCCATCTGGGTTACCCCTCCCTGCCATGCTTGTCTGATGAAATTCTCTTTATCCTAAAAACTAGCTGAAACCATACCTTCTCTCTGCTTCTGACTTCCCAGGTGGTGCAGTGGTAGAAGAATCCTCCTGCCAAAGCAGGAGACACAAGAGATGTGGGTTCTATCCTTGGGTCAGCAAGATAGGAGGAAGGAGAAAATGGCAACCCACTCCAGTATTCTTGCCTGGAGAATCCCATGGACAGAGGAGCCTAGGGGGCTACAGTCCATGAGGTTGCAAAGAGTTGGACACAACTGAGCAGGCACGCATGCACATCCCACCTTCACCACTCCACTCGACAGCATCATTAATTCCCACTCCATGTCCAAAGAGCAGTCACCCCTGAAGCTGGTGCAGTGTGCTCCACACCTCTGTCTGGGTGTTGTCTCCACCTTGCACTGAGGGAAGGGCATGGGCCCTGTTCAGCCCTGTGTCCCCAGAGCACATTACAGAGCTGGTTTAGGACCCAGGGGGTGAAGGAAAAAGCAGGAGAAGATGAGGCTGAGAGAGGAGGACACAGACTGTGCAGGGCTGTGTCAGATACCCCAGGGGACCTGGTCTTTTTGCCAAGAGCATGAGATGACAAGGGAGATTTTTAGCAGGGAGAGTGGAGGTAAAGAGTATGTATATGTCTCTGGATCAGATACGTATTTTGAAAACTTTATTCTGGCTGCAGGGTGATAAGATTTTGAAGTGGAGAAATCATCCAGAAAGCAATTGTAAGAATCCAGGCCAGAGGTGGGTGTGGGGGGAGCTCAGGTTAAGGAGGGGGCAATGTGATTTCCTATAACCCCCTGAATCTCCGTGTGTCATCCTATGAAAGAAACAATAAGGTTTAAAGCTTTGGGTAAGTAAATACGCAAAGTGTCTAGTTCACAGTCAATGCTCAATAGATGTGTGGTTTCCTTCCCTCCCGAGTGAACCAGACAGCTGACACGTTGGCCAAGGTTCCTGGGCTTGTTGGGCTCTGCTTTCTGGGACAATTTGGGTTTTATTCACAGAAGCAACCCTGTGTTTGTGCAGGGAAATGGGGACAGGAAACAGCCCAAGACACATTGTGGAGAAGTTCCTTTCTAAAATATTTTTAAGGTGTAAAAAGAGAGGATAAACGATATAAATCCCAGGAGTGTCTTTCTTTCTCTCTCTCACACACACACCAGGGTGAGGTTTCTTAGGTAAAAAATGACATTGGTCTCTGTCTCCATAGGGAGGGCCAGTGCCCCAGCTACAAAGGCTGTTGGATTCCCAAGAGTGCTGTTATACCTGAGGCTTCTTTGGAAAACCCTTCCTGTCTCTTGCAGCCAATCAAGTAATGAAAGTTGCATTGGACTGTGATCAAGTAACTAAGATAAAGGCCTCTTGTGTTCATCCCGGTGTGCGTGGTATCAGGTAACGTGCTCTTCCAAGGAAAATAAACAGCGGCCATCCTCCAACCCAGCAGAGGGACAGAGAAAGCCTCCTGCCACTTCATGTGGTCAGCTGGAACAAAGGCTGCCTCACTGGTTAGCTTACAGAATGCACAGCTAAGACAGACCCACACATTTGCGTTAATCAGATAATGTTATTGTAAGCACAGTCACAGATGCTTCTGGCAAAATGAAAAACTTACTGTGACGTAAATGATTCCTGAGTTAAAATACTTTAACCAAGAGAGTTTCACTTCCTTTTAGTACCCAACTGACAATGGCATTAATCCCAGCAACTAGATTGTCAATAAACAGCTCCCATCAGCGTCCCTTGGTTATCTATTTCAGAAAGCTCCCATTCCAGCTTCTCAGCACAGACACCTTGGGGTAGGGCCTTCACCCTCTTCTCCTGGTTGGCTGCCCACTCATCTGGAAGCTTCCCGGCTGTTCCAGCCTGACAAGTAGATGCCAATGACCCTATCTGCCATGAGGGCTCCTCCACAGACTGGCCAGGAAACTACTGGAGGGTCCTGAGCAGAGAAGCACACTCTTTTCTTATCTCTAACAGGTTCACGATGCTGCTGTACTAGAAATACAGTGAAGGGGGAGACTGCCAGAAGGGACACCTGTAAGAGCCTATTGATGCAAAGGGGAGAGATGAAGGGGCTTGGACCAGCGGGCTGGCACTGCAGGTGGTCGGATTCTGGAGGTATTTTAAAGGCAGAGCTAATAGGATTGCCTAATTGGAATGTAAACAGAGAGGAGTCAAGGATAAGGCCAAGATTCCTTGGCTAAGAACCAATGTGGATGGAGCCACCATCAGGCTTGCTGAATAGAGAATTGGTTCTATCCACCTTGCTTGCCTAAATGAACCTTAAAATTGTCACTTGCTGGGGTTTTTTATTTTTTATTTTTTTGCTGTGTGGCATATGGAATCTTAGTTCCCAGACCAGGGATTGAACCCATGTGCCCTGCACAAAGTCTTAACCACTGGACCACCAGGGAAATCCCCATCACTTACTAGTTATTAAACCCTATACTGGGAACAACGAAAGCTGTCTTTGAACTATATTCATTGAAGATTATATTTACTTCTAGCAAACAGACTACAGTTTGTAAACTACAGACTTGTAAGCCAAAAAAAAAAAAAGAGGAACAGTTTTCTTAAAGTTTTTCTTTAATTGGAGGATAATTGCTTTATAATGTTGTATTGGTTTCTTCTATAAAACAATATGAATCAGTCATAACTCTGCATATATCCCCTCCCTCTTGAGCTACCATCCTTATATAGAGTTTCTTAGGTAGCAATTTTATAGTCAAAATTTCTTTTCCGTTTTTTAAATTGAGATATAATTGACATATAACCAGGCAGATTTTCTGATTATTATATAATAACTTTAAAAGATGTGTATAAGAGACAGATATTGTGCTGGCCACTAAGCATCCATCAGGCACAGAGTCCAAATAAAAGGATGGGATACACCCTTGTAAAGCTGACCGTCTAGCTCTATTTCTACATACCTGAAATCTCTCCTGCATATGGCTAGCCTGGTGGTTTTCCTATAACACAAGGACCACCGCATCACTGCCCTGCTTAAAATCCTTCAGTGTTCCTCACAACTCAATTCGGTGAGGATCAAATTCTAGCTCCCAAGCAGTTTAAGCTCTTCCATTCCTGTCCCACCTGCATTCCAGTCTAGGATCGAACCACTGCTTTCCTTCCCTCTTAACCAGGTACCGTACAGTCTAATTCGCCTGGCTCATGCCTGTTATTCCTCCATCATTATTAATAGTGTGTCACACTGGACCTCGTAACTTATGCAGTCATGCTACTTGGAACATACCCCATGCTTCGGCTTGTCCAAAATACCACTGTTCTTCAGAAACACCTGCTATTCCCAGCTTCCACACACCTTGTTCATACTCTTCCCTCCATCTGGGTTACCCCTCCCTGCCATGCTTGTCTGATGAAATTCTCTTTATCCTAAAAACTAGCTGAAACCATACCTTCTCTCTGCTTCTGACTTCCCAGGTGGTGCAGTGGTAGAAGAATCCTCCTGCCAAAGCAGGAGACACAAGAGATGTGGGTTCTATCCTTGGGTCAGCAAGATAGGAGGAAGGAGAAAATGGCAACCCACTCCAGTATTCTTGCCTGGAGAATCCCATGGACAGAGGAGCCTAGGGGGCTACAGTCCATGAGGTTGCAAAGAGTTGGACACAACTGAGCAGGCACGCATGCACATCCCACCTTCACCACTCCACTCGACAGCATCATTAATTCCCACTCCATGTCCAAAGAGCAGTCACCCCTGAAGCTGGTGCAGTGTGCTCCACACCTCTGTCTGGGTGTTGTCTCCACCTTGCACTGAGGGAAGGGCATGGGCCCTGTTCAGCCCTGTGTCCCCAGAGCACATTACAGAGCTGGTTTAGGACCCAGGGGGTGAAGGAAAAAGCAGGAGAAGATGAGGCTGAGAGAGGAGGACACAGACTGTGCAGACAACTACACTCCAAAAAAATTAATTGAAGAAAGAAACTTGAATAAGTTAAAAAGAGAGAGAGAGAGAAAACAAAAAAGAGAGATTCAACTCTGTGGCAACAGATTTAAGAATTTGGAGAGAAAAGATGACTTCCTGGCACAGTGCATATTACTAACACTGAGCTAAGAGGACGAGGGACACTTGAACAGACCAATTGCCATTATTTTGAAAGGTGATTAAAGATATACAATTAGAAGAGTTCCTAGGACCAGATACCTCTCCAGGTTAGTAACAAAATCATTGTTTATTCCATTTCCCTGTCTTATAACCCAGTCACAGCTAGTAATTGTTGCTGCTGCTGCTGCTAAGTCGCTTCAGTCGTGTCCGACTCTGTGCGACCCCATAGACAGCAGCCCACCAGGCTCCCCCGTCCCTGGAATTCTCCAGGTAAGAACTCTGGAGTGGGCTGCCGTTTCCTTCTCCAATGCATGAAAGTGAAAAGTGAAAGTGAAGTCGCTCAGTCGTGTCCGACTCTTAGCAACCCCATGGACTGTGGTACACCAGGCTCCTCGTCCATGAGATTTTCCAGGCAAGAGTAATTGTTACATAGCCATAATATTTGAATTATATTTATTAGTTTTCTATTTTAATAGGAACAGGAAAATCAACTCACCTACCAAGCAAACTAATTTATAAATACACTATAATATTCAAATGTTATGAATGTCTAAAATATGTTTCCTTGACTAAAAGGGAGTGGATAATAAGGGAGAAATAGATGATAGGGTAGGTGCTTCTAATAAAAAAGCAAGTGTATAAATATGCACAAATTTGATGGATCAAGATATAGAGGTTTAGATATATTATTTAATGATGATCATCAGAAGAACTCAAATTAGGACTCATAAAAACCAAGAAAAGAGAGAGGGAATGGGAAAAGGAAGTGGGATATGGAATAAGTATGCTGATTTCACCATATTTCATGTTGAGGAGTCAACAGATACTGTCTTAGATGGATAATTCATGAAATAAAGATCTAAGTATCAGAAACTAAAGTCATGGTGGTTAAACACTAGAAAAACTCAAAATAGAAACAGTCAAAAGCAGTAATTTCTAGGTGTAAAAGAGATACAGTACTTTAATTTTGTACTTATGTTCTGCTTACCTTCTTAAAATCAATTCTTATCATCAGCAGCATTCATATATACATACATAAAGACAGAGGAGAAAAGAGCCAACACAACAGCTGCTCTTTGAAGAAGGGGGAAAATCCCCTGGAGAAAGCAATGGCAACCCACTCCAGTATTCTTACCCAGGAAATCCCAAGGACAGGGGAGCCTGGTGGGCTACAGTCCATGGGGTCACAGAGAGTCAGACATGACTGAACAAGAGAGAAAAGCCCCTGGTCGTAGCATGGTCACGAAGGCATTTCATGGCAAGACTTCTGATGAGCAGCTTCCAGTTGTCTGGGTGAGGTGTGCCCTATGAGTCACGCTCCACCACTCCCACACAGCCTGTGCTGCTCCCGGATGGATCAGAGGTCTCAGGAGCTACTGAATGGGGCACCCAGGTGGGCTTGGCGTGAACACAGATGACGTGTGTGGATCACAGAACAGTAAGACAAGGAGACGGCCAGAGCCCTGGTTCCCCAAAGATGGACCCATCCATTTCTATCTTGAGGACTTTGCAATCTACAGAAGGAGTAAGATACAGAAACAGAGCTTTGCTCTGGGCTATGTCAGGTGAACACAGAAGACACCTGGAAGAGTCGGGAAGGCCACTGTGGAGATGACCTCTGAGTTACGAGGTGAAAGTTGAGTAGAAAGAGGGAGTGGAAAGGGCTTTCTCGGCAGAGGAAGAAGAAAGGGGCCTGGCAGGATGAGGTTTGTCCCTAGAATGGTGGGTGGCTGCTGAGGCTAGACGAGAGGCCGTTTGGGGTGCGGAGACTGACGGGAAGTAAAGACAGGATGACAGTCTGAGGTGGATGGCAAAGAGCTTAGGCACTAGCCTGGGGTAAGGAAGCATCAGTGAAGGGCTAGCAGTGGGAAATGGCATGATAGGATCTGCGTTCTGGAAAGATCACTCTGAATGGAAGCTGGGAGGCCAGTTAAGATTGTGAAAACTAGGGGAGATTTGGAGGAGGCAATGGCAATCCACTCCAGTACTCCTGCCTGGGAAATCCCATGGACAGAGAAGCCTGGTGGGCTACAATCCATGTGGTCGCAAAAGAGTTGGACATGATTGAGAACAGCACACAGTGAGCTAGGGAAGATAGAAAGAAAGTAGGAAACAAGTCTATGATGTGGGAGTTGTGAATCTCAGTACATGTCAGCAGCACACGTGGTCACTCAGAGAAATCCAGGAAAGATGGCCTGATAATTGACCCAGTTAATAGAGAAGAGAGATTTAGCCAATCCAATGGTTAAGCACAGTATCTCTGGGTGCAGCAAGCCCCAGGTATGGTTTAGAGAAATGGTTAGGCATCAGTGATTCTGGAGGTATGACTGTCCCAACAGACAGGACACCTGACTGGAGGATCCAACAAGGAGACTTCAGAAATCCAGGCAGGAGGAGGCCTCAGCAAGAGCAAGGCTATCAGATGCAACAAAAACCTCTCACTTTCTCCCCTTATTTTCTAAACCAACACTTAAATCAGAATTGGGGCCAGACTGAGTCGTGTAGCTGCCCCAGTTCAGTTCAGTTGCTCAGTTGTGTCCAACTCTCTGCGACCCAATGGACTGCAGCATGCCAGGCTTCCCTGTCCACCGCCAACTCCCAGAGCTTGCTCAAACTCAAGTCAACCATCTTATCTGTCCCAGTCAGGTCTAATGTGCTTTAATATTTTTCTACATTCATCTAACAGAATTGGAAAGAGAACATCAATTTTCAATAAAAATGCAATACATATGCTATGAAAAGAGGTCTTCTTTATTTTCAAAACAAAGCATGGATATATTAAGTAAACAATATATTAATTTTTATTAAAAATTTTTATTTTAATTTTTGTGTCTCATTTTCTCTCACTTGTAACTAGATAGCATTAGGTTACTCACCAGAGATTAAAGAAATTTACAAAAACACAGTTACACAAGTTTTTACCCATCTACCACCTATCCCTGGGTTTAAATTTTTGCTTATTTATTTTTGGCTGCACAGAGTCTTCATTGCTGCACGTGAGCTTTCTCTGGCTGCAGTGAGTGGGGGCTACTCTCTAGTTGCAGTGCTCAGGCTTCTCACTGTGGTGACTTTTCCTGCTGGAATGCAGATTCTAGGGCACGCAGGCTCCAGTAATTGTGGTGTGTGGGCTTAGTTGCCCCTTGGCAAGTGGACTCTTCCTGGACCAGGGATAGAACCCATGTCCCTTGCATTGACAGGCAGATTCTTAACCATTGGACTACTGGGAAAGTCCCTACCCCTGAGTTTTAAACAAACTGCTTTGAATCCCTTCTTTATTATGGACTATCTGTAAGATAAGGCAAGTCATACAGCAACATGTTTCTGACATGGACGGTAGCAGTATTATCACCTTCTTCTCAGAGTTGCTGTGAGGTTAAATAAAATTTATTGTGTGGAAGTTTCAGGAACATAATGACTACTCAATCAATGCTGGTTGCCTTGCTTTCCTAGTCATGTGGTATGTAGAGGAGGTGTGATGGGCAATTGGGTATAACCAGTGAGACAACAGAAAAGGCAATGGCACCCCACTCCAGTACTCTTGCCTGGCAAATCCCATGGACGGAGGAGCCTGGTGGGCTGCAGTCCACGGGGTTGCTAAGAGTCAGACACGACTGAGCGACTTCCCTTTCACTTTTCACTTTCATGCATTGGAGAAGGAAATGTCAACCCACTCCAGTGTTCTTGCCTGGAGAATCCCAGGGACAACGGAGCCTGGTGGGCTTCCGTCTATGGGGTTGCAGAGAGTCAGACACGACTGAAGTGACTTAGCAGCAGCAGCAGCAGCAGCGCAACAGTGAGACAACATTCCTCACCCCTTCTGTCTTCTGGACAATTATGAGCAATTAGGGAAGGGTTGTCAGGACTGACTTCAGCTGAACATATTGAAAGTGTACCATATACTCCTGTGAAGTTCTCACTACAATCAAGACAGTAAATATCTGTCATCCCAAGGTTTTCTCGTCCCTCTAGGTAACTGCTCCTTCCTGCCCCTCTCCACTGTCTTCATCCTCCTGCTCCCAGGAAGCCACTGATATGCTTTCTATAACGATCCAGGTTGTCTTCTTACTGGGTTTTGAGAGTTCTTACATATTCTGGGGCAACTTTTTCTTCAGCAATCATACAATTTGTGAGTATTTTCTCCCAGTCTGTGCCTTCAGTGTGGGTCTGTCTGACCTTTTCTCATGATCAAACTGGGGCTACGGGATTTGGGGAGAAATCACAGGGGTGAGGTGGTCTTCTCATGGCACCATACTGGGGTGCCTGCGGGCAGCATATCTTATTGCTGGTGATGCTGATATGGATCAATTGTTTCTGGCGGTGCCGGCCAGATTTCTCCACCACAAAGCTTCTATATTCTTTGGGAGTTGATAAATCTCCCAAAGTATCCCATACTCAAGGAGAGAGAGGGTAATTAAGTTCTATCTCCTGGAGGGGCAAATATCCACATATATTATTTAGATTTTTCCATAAGGAAGTTACCCCTCATCCCTATTATTTATTTACTCATTCACTTAATTATATTATTATAAACTCATGTATTATTTGTGCGGTTTTGATATGTTTCCGTCCTTTTTTGCTGCACTTCCTTACTTTCTACGCACTACAAAATACTCCACACTCGTCTTGTAGGTTCTCTATCCCAGTTCTAGAGTTAACTGTTTCCTCAAGGATCCCTGCTTCACTGAGTTGGAGAATAGTGTTTAGAAATAAATATCTGAATAATGAATGTGTCCCACTGTTAGTGGTGTTACTGTTTTAAGGCATGAGAAGTATTTTTTTTTAATTTTTCTTGCAAGGTTCTGTGTATTTCAGAGGGAGACTGAAAAATTGACTATTAGCCAATTATGTGAAAGAGTTCTGCTAAAAGTGTGATTCACGAACCATCAATATCGGCATCACATGGGTGCTTGTTAGAACTGCAGATCTTGAGCCTCATCCCAGACCTACTAAATCAGAAACTGAGTTGGACCCAAGACTCTGTGTTTTAATAAGCACTGTAGGTGATTTTTCACATATTAAAATTTGAGAACAAAAGACAGAAGGAGTAGCCTAGAGAAGCAGGAGTTACCTGCTATTGTATTTTGTACTCCAGTCCCTCCTCTAGGTGGTGCTCCAGACAACTGCCAAGTTAGATGGCTTCTTAATCCAGCTATGATCTCAGTCCTTGGATTCCTACCATTCTGATGATAAGGACACATCATACAAGCAAGAATACACAAGCTAGACAAAAGAAGTAAAAACAAGACCAAAAGAATCAATAGTCAATGAAATAATAGTAAACCAAATCCAGCAACACATACAAAGGTCTACATATCATGACAATTATCCCAAGAATGC
Organism: Cephalophus harveyi; assembly: GCA_006410635.1. Lineage (NCBI taxonomy): Eukaryota > Metazoa > Chordata > Mammalia > Artiodactyla > Bovidae > Cephalophus > Cephalophus harveyi. The sequence continues at coordinate 496,020 of SJYT01008166.1, forward strand.
AAGGTTGGTTTCTGCCCCAGCTCTGGTGCCTGATCTTCCTCTAGCCCAAACCCAGCTGCTGCTGTTAAGTCACTTCAGTCGTGTCTGACTCTGTGCGACCCCATAGACAGCAGCCCACCAGGCTCCCCTGTCCCTGGGATTCTCCAGGCAAGAACACTGGAGTGGGTTGCCATTTCCTTCTCCAATGCATGAAAGTGAAAAGTGAAAGTGAAGTCGCTCAGTCGTGTCTGACTCTTAGCGACCCCATAGACTGCAGCCCACCAGGCTCCTCCATCCATGGGATTTTCCAGGCAAGAGTACTGGAGTGGGGTGCCATTGCCTTCTCCGGGCCCAAACCCAGCACTGGGTTTTAAATCTTGTTTTCCTAACACAGCTGGCAGCAGTTGCCTTCATAATTCCTGGGCTTCCTCTCTAATGACACTCCCTTCCACATAACCACTCTCAGCTTAAAGGTACCAGGCGTCACCATCTGTGAGATAGGCCTATTCAATATGCTTTTTTCCACACATCGGAGGTCAGGTTTTGTTTTGTTTTGCTAATTGCATGCCAAGCTGTCACCTAGAGCTTAGTGAAGGGTATGAACATACCCATAAATTATCCAGTATTCAAAGGTGATTTTGATATTCCTATCAGGAGTCTCTTTATGCTCAAATGAGCATGCAGTATTTTGCAAACGTAAGCATTCTGAGGGAGCTGTTAATTATTTGAAACAAGGATGCTTGGGTGACTGCAAACAGCAGTGAATAAATCCCCTGAATAGCTCAGATGGGACATGATTTTATAGTTACTGGAGGGAGGAGGAACTCACTTGGGAAGTATTTAAAAAGTAAGAGTGACCCACTTAATTGTTTCACAATTCAAAAGTGCTCACAGGGACAGCGATGAGGTTCAAAGGGAACCCTAGGGATTTTCGGGTCCCTGATAGGGGCAGAGTTCTCCCTGGGCAACACTGTTGTTATTGAGGAGTAAGGGTGGTGTCATGAGGACAACACTGAGTCACAAGTTGAACTCTTAAAATATTGAATTAAGGAAATTCTTCTGAGGTATGGGAGAAGGGGATCCTTAATCTCCAGTCTGCTTCCTCTTACTGGTTTCACTACTCCTTGCAGGTGGATCTGCAGGTGGTTTTAACTCAAGGTCAAGCCTGTCCCAAATTCTGAGCCAATCTCAACTGGCAAAGGCAGGGCTTTTCAAGCACTCATCTTTTTGTCCTTTCATTTATTAGCACATGAATGGTGATAGGTATTGTTCAAGGAATGAAGGGATAAGAGAATATAAAAGGCATGGTCCCTCCCTCAGAGTTAATTCACTGCTTGGAAATGGACGCATAAATAACCCTAATCTTCAATTTGTTCTTCCAGGCCCTGCCCTGCCCCAATTAGTCTCTGCCTGACTCTGGCTTAGCTCAACAAATCCAGCCCTACAAGCTCCCCATTCTGGCCCCACACTGCCAGGAAGAGTTAGTGCCTGCGCCCAGCTCCCAAGTTATGAGATGGTCTCACCAACAGCAGGGTGAATAAAGGGGAATATTGGAGGAAAAGGAGGCAGGACCTAGTGAGAAGGCAAGGTTGTCAAGACCAGTCACAGTTGCAGGACAGAAATAACATTTGATAGGACAAAGGAGAAAGGGGGCAAAACAGGGGGTCTGTTCACACTTGTATCTTCATTATCTAAAGCTTTAAAATTTAACTTTGTCAATAAAAATGCAGTTTGGGGACTTCCTGGTGGTCCAGTGATGAATAATCCACCTGCCAACACAGTGGACACTGGTTCAGTCCTTAGTCCAAGAAGATCCCACATGTTGTGAGGCAACTCAGCCTGTGCTCCACAGCTACTGAACCCGCACTGCAGAGGCTGCGTGCCACAACTCCTGAAGACCACGCACCCTAGAGCCCCTGCTCCTCAGCAAGAGAAGCCACCACAATGAGACAACTGCGCATCGCAACTAGAGGAAGCCCACGCACGGCAACGAAGGCCTAGTCACCCAAAAAAAAGACAAATAAGGAGTTGTGTGCGATTCCCAACATTGTATAGAGGTGAGGACTGGGGATGTGTTGTCAAGTCAACAATACTAGCTTGAATTCAAGCTAGTATTTCTCTTACACCCAGGTAAAAGGGACCCCTGTCAGGACCACCTGCAGAAGAACCTAGCCTTCCCCCACACACATATACACACTTTACAGTGACTTGGTTAAAGCTTTCTAAGTGCTTCTCTGGTGCTTAGGACCAGGCAGAGCTGGCCGTGCTGTCCTGGTGGATGCCTTGACCTCAGATGGGACTTCCATAGACCCTGGCATGTTTCTCCCCTTGGAAGCTCTCTGACCTTCCACCCACGCCTGGAGTTGACCAGATGTCCCCTTTTTCCTTTCCAGGAGAGCAGCCTGGCAGTCCAATTACTTCTGCTGGGCTGGCATGGCATTTCTTTTGCATGAGATGTAGCTGCCCAAACAGCACTGACATGCTGAATGTGATACTCCCACAAATGTACCACTAAGAATGAGTTCCTGGCCCTGGGCTACTAATGTCCACTGTTGACCCTCAGGGTTGAGCTGTGTGTGTGTGTGTGTGCACTTAGGGTCACTTATCCATGTTCTGACCATGATACTGGCTTTAGGTTACCAAATCAAAGATAGTGGGATGATGACCTACCCTGCACACTCCCCTCAAACTACACACCAGTTGAATCAACAGTCTTCCCAGATGGTTATGCTTATCTCCTCTGAGGCTTTTAAAATCAGCTGGCAACTCTGTAAGGTCAATGGACCTTCTGATCGATTATGTCCTCTCTAGTCAACATGATGACATATGCACCCCTGGGTTGGTCATGAACTGTATTGGACCATGAGGACATTCCTATGCAGAAGAGACCGTTTTTCTTGCTCTGCCATGGACACCTCATCTATCTTAGGAAAGACTTTCTTGGTTTTATGATTCATTTTCAGTTCTAGTCCATCCATTTGAACTAGAGGGTTCAGGGAAAAAGAGAGAAAGAGATTAAAATGACCTGAAGGAATTAAGGTTGGGGGAGAGTGAATGGATTCAGTAAGAAAATAGTTAAGGAACCAAATTTGTTCTCTTTGGAGAAAAGACAGTAAATGGATGGCTTAATTGTTGACTTCAAGTATGAGCAGTGATTTAATGCAAAGAATAAAGACAAATTATTCTTTACGTCTGAAAAGACTAACAAGAGGGGATGAAATTAAATTAGAGCAGGAGAGATTTCAGAATGACAAAGGGTAATCAGAAAAATTTTCCCCATCCCCGGGGGACATTTGGAGGAAATAAGACAACCATTCACTCAACTTATGATCTCCTGAGAATTTTCAGGGTTTTTTTGCAGGGGGTGTGAGGGGGAAGTTGGAGGATGCGGAAAGAGTGCAGGTTTGGTCCCAGTTGTTTTTTATCCAGGTGTTCAGCCTCAGCTCTTGTGTAAAGAGTTTAGCTGCTGTCATGAAGAGATTATGTGTATGTGGTGGTGGCCAGATAGAACCTGGCATGTTTATGAAAGAGAAGGAAGCTTGGTATAGCTGGATAGTAATACTGGCAAGAGATGGGACAGAGAGGAGAGCTGGGGCCATGTTACCATGTCACTTCTGAGCCCTTTAGGAAGATTCAACTTTATTCTCAGAGCAAGGAAGAACATCTGGGGACTTCCCTGGTGGTCCAGTGGTTAAGACTCTGTGCTCCCAATGCAGGGGACATGGGTTCGATTGCTGGTTGGGGAACTAAGATCTTGCAGGCCACAAGGCACAGTCAAAAAAAAAATTTTTTTTTGAAGGGTTTAAGCTGAAACTCCAGTACTTTGGCCACCTCATGCGAAGAGTTGACTCATTGGAAAAGACTCTGATGCTGGGAGGGATTGGGGGCAGGAGGAGAAGGGGACGACCGAGGATGAGATGGCTGGATGGCATCACGGACTCGATGGACGTGAGTCTGAGTGAACTCCGGGAGATGGTGATGAACAGGGAGGCCTGGCGTGCTGCGATTCATGGAGTTGCAAAGAGTCGGACACGACTGAGCGACTGAACTGAACTGAACTGAAGCAGGAAAATGACATCTCAGATTTGCCCTTTGAAAGATGATTCTCGCTGAAATTTGAGGAGTAGATTGGCAGGACTTGTTATGAAGGCAGGAAGGCTAGTTAGGAACGATTCTGGTGATATCATGGTGACCTGACCCAAGATGGTAGCAGGAGAAATAAAGATAAGGGGTGGTTGGCAGAGGTGTCTTGCAGGTGGAATGAACAGAGTTTGTGACTTACTGTATAAAGCTCCAGATGAGGGATAGAGATGGTGACGGAGGGGAAGACTCAATGGAGGCTTCTATCCTTTTTTCTTCAACAATGTAATGTGGGTACACTAGCTTCCTAGGATTGTCTTTACAAAGTACTACAAACTGTGAGGCTTAAAACAGTGGACATTTATCATTTCAGATTTCTGGAGGTCAGAAGTCTCCAATCAAATATTGGCAGTGCTGTGCACCTTCTGAAGGCTATAGGGATGAACCTGTTCCAGGCTTCTCTCGTAGCTTCTGGTAGCCTCAGGTGATCCCTGGCTTGGAGATGGCCATCTACTCCCTGTGTCTTTTCACATGGCATTCTTACAGCACTCATGTCTTTGTCCAAAGTTCCCCTTTTTATAAGGACATCAGTTATATCAGAGTTCAGTTCAGTTCAGTCGCTCATTCGTGTCTGACTCTTTGAGACCCCATGAATCGCAGCACGCCAGGCCTCCCTGTCCATTACCATCTCCCGGAGGTCACTCAAACTCAACGTCCATTGAGTCAGTGATGCCATCCAGCCATCTCATCCTCTGTCATCCCCTTCTCCTCCTGCCCCAATCCCTCCCAGTATCAGAGTCTTTTCCAATGAGTCAACTCCCTGGTGGCTCAGAGGTTAAAGCATCTGCCTCTGATGCGGGAGACCTGGGTTCAATCCCTGGGTCGGGAAGATCCCCTGGAGAAGGAAATGGCAACCCACTCCAGTATTCTTGCCTGGAGAATCCCATGGACGGAGGAGCCTGGTAGGCTACAGTCCACGGGGTCGCAAAGAGTCGGACACAACATCCACACAGTCAAAGGCTTTGGCATAGTCAATACAGCAGAAATAGATGTTTTTCTGGAACTCTCTTGCTTTTTCCATGATCCAGCAGATGTTGGCAATTTGATCTCTGGTTCCTCTGGCTTTTCTAAAACCAGCTTGAACATCTGGAAGTTCACCGTTCACGTATTGCTGAAGCCTGCCTTGGAGAATTTTGAGCATTACTTTACTAGCATGTGAAATGAGTGCAATTGTGCGGTAGTTGGAGCATTCTTTGGCATTGTCTTTCCACGGGATTGGAATGAAAACTGACCTTTTCCAGTCCTATGGCCACTGCTGTTTCCCAAATTTGCTGGCATATTGAGTGCAGCACTTTCACAGCATCATCTTTCAGGATTTGAAATAGCTCAACTGGAATTCCATCACCTCCATTAGCTTTGTTCACAGTGATGCTTTCTAAGGCCCACTTGACTTCACATTCCAGGAGGTCTGGCTCTAGGTGAGTGATCACACCATCGTGATTATTTTGGTTATGAAGGTCTTTTTTGTACAGTTCTTCTGTGTATTCTTGCCACCTCTTCTTAATATCTTCTGCTTCTGTTAGGTCCATACCATTTCTCTCCTTTTTCGAGCCCATCTTTAGGCCCACTCTATTCCTCTATGACCTTATGTTGATTAATTATATCTGTGTGCATGCATGCCAAGTTGCTTCAGTCGTGTCCAACTCTTTGTAGCCCACCAGATTCCTCTGTCCATGGGCTTCTCTAGGCAATAATACCAGAGTGAGTAGCCATGTACTCCTCTACGGGATCTTCCTGATCCAGGGATTGAACCCATATCTCTTATGTCTCCTGTACTGGCAGGTGGGTTCTTTACCACCTGCACCATCTAGGAAGCCCTAATTATATCTGGGCTTAGTTGCTCAGTTGTGTCCAATTCTGCAATCCCATGGACTGTACCCTGCCAGGCTTCTCTGTCCATGGGGATTCTCCAGGCAAGAATATTGGAGTAAGTTGCCTTGCTCTCTTTCAGGGGATTATCCCAACCCAGGGACTGAACCCAGGTCTCCCACATTGCAGGCAGATTCTTTACCATCTGAGCCACCAGGGAAGTCCAATTATATCTGTAGCTACTCTATTTGTAAATAAGGCCCCATTATGAGTATAGGGGATGAGAACTTCATTGCATAAATTTGGAGGGGACAAAATTCAACCCATGTTGCTGGACATGGGGTAGTATAATTCACCAGGACAAATAACTCAGGTAATAAAACAGGTTTGGAGACAGAGAGATGAAGCCTTGAACTTGGAGGATGTTGCATACAGTGGCCCTGTGGGAAACTCATGAGGAAATGTCTAGAAAACTCTTTGATATAGTCAGTTGGTGCATAGGAGGGGGAGGTATGGGCTGGGCTGGGAATCTGAGAGTTTTCAGCATATAAGGTAGAGAAGATGGTGAATCTTTGGGAAGGGTCAGACCACCTGGTGAAAAAAAAAAAACCAGTTCATCTTTGAAACCCTAGCACTTAGCTCAGCCCTTAGCTCTGTTCCTGTCATTGCTCTAAATGTTGAATGAATAAGTGAACGTTCACTTATGAATGAAACAAAAATGTTTCTTCAGCTCTCCATTAGTTCAAGACAAGAAGGCTTTGCGTGGGTGACAGCTTGCCCTCCTCTGACTCTGTGACGTGGAGGGAGTGTACTTTGTAGGAATGAGGAACAAGCATGCTTCAGCTCTCCTAAGAGATTTGCTAAGAAGACAGTTAAGGAATCAGATTTATTCTCTTTGGAGAAGAGACAGGAAATGGATGGTTTAATTGTTGACTTCAAGAATGGGCACTGATTTAATACAAAGAATAGACAAATTATTCTTTATGTCTGAAAAGACTAACGAGAAGGAATGAAATTAAATTATATTCTCCTTGACTCTCATTTAGTTAATTTGTCAAATGCTCCCCTCACCTATATTTCCCAGGAAAAGCCACGAGGTCAGAGGTAAGGGGTCCTATGGATGTGCCCATCTCTTGACTTGTAGCAACATGAAACAGAGGAAAGGTACACAAGTCTTGCTGTAGTTTGCAGCAACATCTTTTTCCTTGAAAATCGTTGCCTTTGCCATCAGCCCAGCTTTCCAATAAGCTAAATTGCACTGAAGTTTCCAAATACTTTCCAACACCACCTCCTTTCCCTCCAAATCCCAAGACTGATGGTAATGTGATCTTGGGGGAATCTGGGGCAGAGGGACTCTCAGGCCTGGCTGTGCTGGAGTGGGAGCTGCAGGGGGCGGGGGTGTGGGTGGTGTAATGGCCCGCTGGGCGGTTGATCCAGCCTTCTTTGTGCCTGTTGCCTGGTGACACGCAGAGGCCCCTATCTCAGAACCACACTCGGGCTTGCTATTGGTTCAGTGCTGGCATTTGTTGACAATAGACATTTCCCTGGCCCTGGACTCTGAAAGAGACCTTGGGAGCTTGAGTTTCAGGCTACTCTGCTTGTCCAAATGCAGTTCCTTAACTCTTTATGTCCCTGGCTGGAAGGCCCAGCTTTCGCCGTCAGGGCACCATGTGCTCAGCCCAGCTCTGCACTCTGCTCTCTGCCTTGGAGTGTTCAGCTGGGCTGGGGGGCTTTCTTTTCTACTCTGCTTCTGTGGAAGGACAGAAATTTCTTCCCTTCTCACCTCTTTCTGTGTTATCTTGTGAGACAGTTTAAACAAACAGACTTTGTTGGCTTCACAAGTCATCTGAGCTTAGCTAGGAGGGACAGTCGATGTTAGCAGAAAGGCTTGTTGTGTCAATGAGCTTTTCTGAAGAACCTGGAAGATCTGAACCTCTTCCTGCAATGCTCAGGAATCTGCAGATGAGACCTCCACCTTCCTGGGATGGAGCTGGGGCCAGGCAGGAGAAGAGAGATTAGAAAGAGACTGAGGTGACTATGGGGGAGGCAAAACAGGCAGGCAACTAGTCAGAGAAAGGACTCTGGATGCCTCCGGGGTGGAACCTACTGGATCAGTGAGTGAATCCAGGGACCAAAGGGATGGGTCCCATATACGGAGGTCAGTTCTCCACTTGGTTGAGTATCTGGCTTCCAGGCTTCTCAGGCAGCTCCCCAGGCCCTCCCCATCTCCTTCCTCCTCCTCTGCCTCAGGAACTCTGTAGAGAATGGGTCAGCTGAGGGTCGGGCTGGGGACAAGCTGAATGAGCACAGCTGCAGTGAGACTACAGTTTGTCCAGTTAAGAGAAAGAGAGTTCTGGCTGGTTCCTCAAAGGGCCCTGTCCTGATCTTCCAAACCCAGCACCACCTGGAGGCATGTTCAGGCCCAGCCTCCTGGCAAAGCTCCTACCCCCATTCCCCACACCCTGGTGCCTCTCTCTCCTTCCACCTATAACAAAACCACTTGCCTTTAGGCAGGAAAAGCAGAAGATCTTGCAAAGACCAAGCAAGGCTGTGTGTCAGGCTTAAGGAAAGCCCGGGAAATGGGAGGAAGGGAATGGTCTTCCATCCCTTCAGCTGACCCTTGCAGCCAACTGCCCAAGTCTGACCTACAGTTTAAGAGGAGGCCCTAAGAACATCTCAAGAAGGAAAGGAAGTACTAAGGGTTCCAAGCTGTGTCCTCAAGATTAACTGTCCTACATCTATAGTAGCCAGCACTCTGGAACAAGTAGGGTTTGGAACTGGGGCCAAAGTGCCATGATGCCATGGCCAGGAAGACACGTGCACTGTGGATTTGTGATCTGCAGGTCACAGGGATTTCTGCTGGGCCTGCTGGAGCCCAGATGTCTGGTTGTCTCTGTCTGAAGGGCACCAATGGTTTGAATGCAGTAAAAGGACCCCTCACCCCCCACCTTGGTTCAACAGGGCTGGGGATCATATTATGCAGTGTCTTTTGTTTTCCTAGATCATCTTTCTGCCAGCAACAGTTGCTCCTTGGGGTGTGTGGTATGACTCTCCCTTTTCTGTGCATCTGAGATCCAAGGAAAAGGAGCCCTTTATGCCCAATGCAAGTGTAATGTGTCAACTAAGAATGCAGTAGTCCCTTTGCCACTACGAATTTCCACAGTCATTTGGACTACGAACCAGTACGATATAGCCCCTGAAATGGGCACAGAGGGATTTTAATCAGAAAGAGGAGACCGACCCTAATTCAAGCACAATCACTTTCAAACATTTAATTTGTTTTTGTTTTTGGCATTATTGAGAATGGAGGAAGTGTTGGAATGTGGTAAGATCCATTCCAATACTAAAAAAGGAAGGAAGGTGGACTTCAAACAGCATGGCCTAGTGACCTTGAAATCAATTCTGAGAAATATTCTGAAATAAAATTCTTGCTATAACAAAGTACAATGGACAGAGAGTACCACAACAGAAGTGTATTGTCTCCCAGATCTGGGGGCTGGAAGTCTGAGGCCAGGGTGTGGGCCAGGGTGGTCCTTCTCAGGGAGAATGTGCTCCATGCTTTTCTCCTGGCTGCTGGTGGTTTGCTAGTAATCTGCAGTGTTCCTTGAGAAGTATCACTCCTAGCTCTGCCTAGATCATCACATGATGTTCTCCTGTGTCCAGATTTCTCCTCTTTATAGGGACCCCACTCATATTGGATTAGAAGTCTACTCTAGTATAACCTCATCTTAAGTAATTACTTCTGCAATGATCCTATTTCCAAATAAGGTCACATTCTAAGACACTGTGGATTAGGACTTCAACACATGAATTCTGGGGAAGCACAACCATGCTCAAGCTTTTGAGCATTTTGTAAATTAATCAGTCAACTCTAGAAACGAAAGTAAGTCCACTAAGAACAAGCCATGTCAGTCTAACCATTTCCTGATGTCACAGGGCACGGGCTTTCCCACTTGGTAAAGAATCCACCTGCAGTGCAGGAGACAAGGGTTCAATCCCTGGGTCGGGAAGATCCCCTGGAGAAGGAAATGACAACCCACTACAGTATTCTTCCCAGAGAAATCCCATGGACAGAGGGGCCTGGTGGGCTACAGTCTATGGGATTGCAAAGAGCTGGATATGGTTTAGCAACTAAACAACAGCAACAACTGTCACAGGGCTAACCATGCGTTACCTTCAGGGATGGGCAGGAACCAGAGCCCAAAAACCCCTTAGGCCACACCAAAGGAGGATGGATGCTTGCCTGCATAAAATAACTGGCCTCTCATTTGTTCCAGGGTCTCTACAACTGAGAAGAGAGACAGTTTGGTGAGAAAATGAACCCCCAACTGGCTTTAACATTTGGGCTGGTGAGCAAGAAGCTATCATAGTTACTAGCATGGCAATCAGGAAGCTTCCCAGGGGGCACTAGTGGTAAAGAAGCCACCTGCCAATGCAGGAGTGGTAAGAGAGGTGGGTTCGATCCCTCGGTCGGAAAGATCTGCTGAAGGCGGGCATGGCAACCCACTCCAGTATCCCTGTCTAGAGAATACCATGGACAGAGGAGCCTAGTGGGCTACAGTCCATAGGGTTGCAAAGAGTCAGACATGACTGAAGTAACTTAGCACACGCACACACAGCATGGCAGTCCTATATATCCAGGGAGGCAGCCCTCAGAATCATTTATAATGAAATCTCTAAAGCCTGGAAAACAATCTCCTATCACTTCCTTTGTCATCATACAACTTCCTTTTAATTTCCAAACCTCATTTGCACCTCTTCCCACAGTCTATGAACGAAAGCAAATGTCTGCCTTCGCCAGGAATAACAGTGCAAGGGAGTGTGGGTGGTAGGGCCCTAACGCCCAAGCTGGGCCTCCATTTCCCGCCATTGTTCCCTCAGTCGGGTTTCCAAACACTCGTTTGGGCTGTCCTGGGGGGAGTTTTTCCAGATAAAAACTGGCCTGGTTGTCTGCCAGTGATTCAGGCAGGTTCACAGCCCCAAACCTGTTTTATCTTCATGCTTATCACTTATCATCAGCTGCCAGGAGACAGACAATAGGGGCAAAGAGGCACGTTGGCTGGGCCGGGTCTTAGGTAACCCCAAGGGTTTCAGAGGCCTTCAAACAACCAGACTCGGCAGTCTCACCAGGCTAGTCTAGGTCCCAGGCCAGAGGTCCTTTCTCGTTAAAGCAGTGGGGATTCAGTGAGTTCCCTTGGCAACATAGCATCTCCCTGGGGCCCATGATGGCAGAAGCAGACCTCTCTGTATATGGTGATTTGTCCCCTCTCTGATCTGTGTCTCAGGAAGCCCCTGACATGACTGAGCACTCAAGTGTCCAGGGAAGAAGGGGATCTGAAGGGCCTTTTAGAAAGTTATTGACTTTGGTTTTGCATGTTTGTTTTCCCTGGAAATTTTGGTTTAATTTAGAAATAACCCAAATGGTGAAATTAGTGAAATCTGAATAAACTCTGGGTTTCCCCGGTGACTAAGAGTAAAGAATTTGCCTGCGATGCAGGAGACTCAGGAGACGTAGGTTCGATCTCTGGGTTGAGAAGATCCCCTGGAGAAGAAAATGGTAACCCGCTTCAGTATTCTTGCCTGGAGAATTCCATGGACAGAGGAGCCTGGCAGGACTAGGCTGCAGTCCATGGGGTTGCAGAGAGTCAGACACAATTGAGCGTCTGGACTATACTAATGTTAATTCCCTAGGTTTGATATGATACTAGTTAGGCAAGGCTACTTTTTTTTTTTTTTGCAACTTTCTGTGAACCTGTAATTATTTTAAAGTAAACAAGTTGTTTGTTTTTTTTTTCCCCAGAGTACTCGTGATGGCTCCCCAAAGTCTAGTCAATACTCCTTGTCTTTGAAAAAGCTATAGAGCCTAATAGCTGAAAGCACAGGATTTAGGCGAGACAGGTCTCAATGCCTGTGCAGGCTTTCCACCCACCAGCTGTGTGACTTTGGGCATGTTACTTCATCCTTCTGAGCTTGGTTTCCTTATCTACAAGAGAAATCTTAGTCCTTCCCTGATGAGTTGAGTGTGAGGATAAATGAGGTAACTCAAGGAAAGCACCTAACAAGGAAGATGGTAAAGCACTAAATGTCCCTTGAAAATGATCGTCTATGGAATAGAGGAGCTGTGCATGTGTTTTCAATGGTGGGTCACAAGCTCAGAAAGTCCTCTGTAGCTGAATTTTTTCATGGTGTGTAGGGAGGATCTACATGTGGATGTGACTCAAATATGAGTCAAATGCCTATGGAAGAATTGCTTGAGTTTGGCCCCAATTTTTTTTCCCTATAAATTGTCCAAAGTCCCAAGTTTGCTAATGTGGAATTCGATTAAACAGTTAGCATCTCAGAATAAGCAATATACAGTTTCTTCTGCCAACAGCAGTTCATTGAAGCCTACCAGCCAGCCAGGTGGCTGGAGCTGAGGTGGGGTGGGAAGCCTTGGGGGTTGAAAGGTGTTAGGTAGGCCCTCTTGCCCCCAATTCCTGAGTGAGAACCCATTCAGGGTTGACACATTTTTGTGAAATATCCCAGGCACCTACATTCCAGAAAGAGAGGGAGCCCCCCTTGTGCAGAGGATGCATCATAGACACCCACAAGCACTTCCTGCAGATTGAAGGATGGGTCCCAAAGCCGCTCTTGCCATATGTTTTCCGGTTCTCCTCCCCTTCCAAAGCCCTCTACTCCAGACATCCTGGTTACTCATCAGGTCCCAGACATCACCTGGTTTCTCCAACCAGGCTGTGCATCCACCTGGAGAGCCCTGCCTTCCGCCCACTCCTTCAGTCTCACACACCTCAGCTGGTTCCATTCCACCCATTTTTCAAAGCTTTCATTAAATGTTTTATCATTGCCACTCACAGGTCCTCTCTCTTCCCAATTCTCCTAGGTTCTGGTTTGCCTGGCTCCACCTCCATGCTCTGGGCATTACCCTCATGGCCTGTGGGGAACATGCCTTGATGCTTTTCTGTCCTGCTCCTGCTACAGAAACTCTTGGCTTGCCTGCTGCAGGACAGAGTTTTCAGGACATAATCTGCCTTCTTCTAACAGGAGAGCACAGACCTTGGTTTGTCATAAGAGCTGATGTGCTTTAGTATCTTCATAGCCCCTTCCGTTGGTGAACCTGCGGTCCAGGAGAAGAGAGATGACACGTACATATTCAGGCTATATGACTGACAAATTGATGGCCTGTCCCCTATTTTTTAGACTGTGTCAGCCTTTATCTCCCCTGATAGCCCTTTGGCAATCTCAACGGTAGTTTCCCTGCGTTGCTTTGTACTTATTTTCTACATTATCAGCTGTGAGGTCTTCTAGAGTTGTGTGGCATGATTCCACATTTTGTGTGTCTCTCTAGTTTAATCTCCTCATTCCTGGTGCAGATGTCACTATCTTCCTATCTCTTGACTTGGGTTCTTAGCACAGCTTCCTCACAGCTCTTGGCTTCAGAGCTCTCCCTGGTTTGATCCACTCTTCACACTGTAGTCACAGTGATCTTGGACCACAAATCTTGAGTCTATTCCTTGCCTAAGATCCTCAGTGGCACAGCATGACTTTCAGGATGAATCAGAACATCTAAGCCTGGTATTCCAGGCCCTCCCACTATATCTTGCACATTCTATCATTCTATACTTTAGCAACATTCTCTATTCTAGCAACAAGTGGCTGCTTGCAGATTCCTACACACTTGTCCACTCCTCAGCTCTGGGCCCCTGTTCTTTTGTCTTTTTTGAAAATATGCTGTCTCCCCATCTTCACTGGGATGACTTCTACTGATTCACCAAGGTTCAACCTGGATAGAGATCACACAGGCAGTCTGAACCTGAACTCATATGACAATCCTCTCCTTTGTTTTGGTTTTCATTGCTAGACCTGAATTTCATGGGGACAACCAAGATATACTTTTCAGCTGAGCTTAGCTAGGAGGGGCACAGGACCCAGAAAATAATAGTTACTCAGTAAATAGTTGTTTAAATAAATGAATGAGTGAGTGAATGATTAATTATAAAGTACTAGGATGTATTAAGTGCCAAATGAGTAGTACAGACAATGAGTGTAAGAGAAAGGAGGAAGTGGTCACTTCCAGTTGGGAGAGCCCCAAAGAGCTTCACAGATAAGAAGAATTTTATGCTGGGCCTTGCAGGATGAGATAACACATGGGAAAGTGTTGGCCCAATGCCCACCTGCCTTTGGTGTTGAATAAGAGTGAAATGAATCTGATTTGGCTAGGTGGAAAGAAGTGGGGAGGACATTCCATGGGGGCAGGTGGTGGGGGCAAAGGTTTCAAGGTGGAAAAACAGAAGGCAAGTTCAGGGAACAAGCAAAAGGCCAGTTTGGCTGGAGGAAAGGATTTTCAGTGGGGTGGACAAGTAGATTGAAAGTGTGGGCAAGGCAAGCTGTGGATGATGCCGAGATGTCTCATACTCAAAATATTCATACTCGGTGCCCAGAGTGGCCAATGTACCAGGGCCACAATGCTCCTGCACCTGTCTAGTCCATCAGGGAGGTGTCAATTTGAACTTAAGGGAATCTTTGAACAATGCAACAAAACACTCAATACTCAGGACTGCGAGATAGGGACAGAGTGGGTAAGGTACAGAATTAGGTCATCATTTAGTGTTTCTGTAGTGTGAACAATAGAGCAAAACAGTTCTGATCAGTTTTCACTTTTCCCTGCCTTTCTAGTTTTGCCTGAATCAGAGAACAGCTGAGTTGACCTAGGGGAAAAAGTTACTCTACGCAGGAAATGCAGTAGGGAGGGGAATGGGAAATCCCAAAGTAGTGCCAAGAGAGGAAGCAGTCAGTGCTGCTCAGGCTGGGAAGAGGGGCCTGCTTGTCCCACTTGGCTCCTGGTCCGCTCTTGGGAACAGCCCATCTGTAAGGCACTGGACAGCAAGGATGGCGACAGATGGGCCTGTGGCATGGCACGTTCGCAGCCAACACCAATATTACATCGTGTTTGGAGAAAGAAAGCAGGGGATGTAGCAGGGAGCTCACAGGGGAGCTCTGAACCCTCACGAACACTACCTGCATCCTGTGTGTGACTCAAAGGAGATGGCACACTGCAGCGAAAGAGGGATGGGCAAGGAGTTCTGAGCCAAGAGCTTCCTGCTCCACATCTCTGCTGCATGGGGTGCACTGGCCACTGAAACTCCCTAAGGTGTGGTGTTCTTTCTCTTCTGTTGTTCTAATGAGAGAGGGGGTTAAGGGTTCCTTCCAGATCTCAAGTTCTACGACTGTCCCACAATTTCCTCTAAGAAACAGAACCAATAGGATGTGTATCTACGGAAACTGCTGTGTTACAGGGATTCGGTGCTTGTGGAGGCTGGCTAGTCCAATATGGGCAGGGTGGGTTGGCAGGCAGGAGATCCAGGGGAGTTGATGCTGCAATTTGTTTGAAGGCTGTCTGCTGTAGACCAAGGAGGAGCTGAGGTTGCAGATGAAGCCCAAAGGCAGGGGGCTGGAGAATTCTCTGGCAAGTTGGGGGAAGCCAGTTCTTTCAGTTTTCAGGCCTTAAACTGATTGAGTAAGGCTCACCCATGTTAGGGAGGGCAATCTGTTTTCATCAGGGTCCACTGATTTAAATGTTAATCTCATCTAAATACCCTCACAGCAAGACCGAGAATAATAGTGGACCAAATATCTGGGCACCCATGTCCCTACCAAGCTGACACATAAAGTAAGCCATTACACCTGGTTATCCAGCTTTAGATTCCCATTCCAGATCTCACTCATCTTTTGCTCCAGACATGAAAGAACATTCCCTATACCTGCCCTGTATTTTTGAACCTCTGTTCCTTTGCTCATGCAGTGCCTTCCACTCCAAATACCCTTATGGTCTATTCCTCAGTTCCATTTATTGAAATCCTACTTTTCCTTCCTTATACCACCTACTCTTGAGAAAGGTGTCATGTTCTAGTAAGAAATCTCAGATAATTTCTACAACCTCTGTATGCCTCTATTTCTTCTTCTGTAAAATAGGGATAGTGCTTCCTCATATAGTAAAAACTGCATGAACCAATCCATATAAGATAGAACAGTATCTGACAGTCACAAGCAATGATTGTTTTTTTTTTTTTTTTATTATTATTCTCTACCCAATCCCCCATTCCCTACTAAAAATGTGTGAAGAAGAATAATGGTGGTCAAAAATTGTGCAGTTGTCTTCTAGGTAAAGTGCTTTGAAAATAGACATCTACGTGCAAACTTTACTTTTGTTCTCACCTTTCATTTGTATCTCAAAGGTCTTGAACATCCAGTGGTTATAAGATTTACTGTCAAGGGTTGCAAACACAAAACAATGTCTGCTCTATTCACAAGCATTAAAGGATGCTGAAGGATAATTATGATCATATGCAATTTTTGTCTCATGCACTGACTCAACATAGAATTTAAACAGTGACTCTGCTTTGTCAGTTTGATTTTAACTACTAAATCCTTTCTTCGGGGGTTTATTGAGGAAGCCCTGGGTTGGGTGGGGAGGAGCCAGCAAAGTGTCTGTCCTGGGCGAGGGGGAGATGCTCCTGGTTTTCTCACTCCTTGCTGGTGGTCCACAGCGTGGATATCTAGGAGTGTAGAGCTCTCAGAAACACTCCAGTTCCAAACCTTAAAGGGCTGTTTTCTGGCTGAATTACTAGCAGTTTAGCAACTGTATTTCAATAGCTTGTAAGCCATTCACTATTGTAGGGAAATGTAAATGAGGGACTCTGAGCCACAAGGGGTAAATGCTTAATCAAGTGGGTGTCACCCAGGCATGAAGGCTACAGAGATGCAAATGGCCAAATTGAGACAACACCTATTTGTGCCTGGATGCCACCTTCAGACTTCAGTGGGGAAAATGGCCCAGAGGACCCTTGCTAGCAGAAGAGAGGTGAAGCAGAAGAGAAGGGAGCAGAAGCAGAAGAGAGGTGAGCACCATTGTGGAAATGAAAGTGGAGATTGTAAGCCCCCTGTGTGATCTTGTTGACTGCACTTCAGGAGCTGTCAGAAACCTAGCCCAGTGAAGAATGAAAACTTTGTAAGAGTTCACTTACAAAGCTGAAGCTCCAATACTTTGGCCACCTGAAATGAACAGACAACTCATTGGAAAAGACCCTGATGCTGGGAAAGATTGAAGGCAGAAGGAGAAGAGGGCGACAGAGGATGAGATGGTTGGATGGCATCACCGATTCAGTGGACATGAACTTGGGCAAACTCTGGGAGATGGTGACGGACAGGGAGGCCTGGTGTGCTGCAGTCCATGGGGTCACAAAGAGTCAGACATGACTTGGCAACTGAAGAAACAAACAAAGAGTCCACTATCTGTGTGGTTTTCCCTGTTATTTGCAGCTTATTTTCTCTCTGGCTGTGCTGTTAGGAACAGCAGAGGCATGATATGCGGACTTCTTTTTAAGGCGAGCCAGGAAAACTAACTGGAGTGGCTACCTCCCTCCTCATCGCGCTTGAGTGGGGATGAAAAGGGCTGTAAGAGATTCCATACATGGAGGCAGTCGCTGGAAGACTAAGCCTGAAACCCTGGGACCTGCTGTAAACCGACAGAGAGAGTTTAACTAGCAGGCATGGGCCAAGAAGGCCCTAGTTCCAGGCAGTGTGATGTTCTGTGTGAGGTTCTTCAACAACCATATTCAACTTAAACTGCCTATCTCCTTGATTCCTATAGGCTTCCCTGGTAGTTCAGATTATAGAGAATCCGCCTGCAATGTGGGAGACCTGGGTTCGATCCCTGAGTTGGGAAGATGCTTTGGAGAAGGCAACAGCTACTCACTCCAGTATTCTGGCCTGGGGAATCCTCATGGACAGAGGAGTCTGGTGGGCTACCATCCATGGGGTCGCAGAGTTGGACACAACTGGACGACTTTCACTTTGGTTTCTGTATCCCATACTAAACTTATTTTTGTATACATGTGTATGATTTCTCTCTTAGACCATAAGTTCATCGAAGGTGAGAGACATCCTTAGTTATGTTGTTATAGACTACCAGGGTCTATCTCAGGGTGTTGCCAGCAGAAGCTACACTTTATCTATTGCTATGTAACAAACCACCTGAAAGCTTAGCAGCTTGGAACGACAGTAACTTACTGTTTCTCATGGTTGGTCCTTTGGGCTGTGTTTGATGGGGTACTTTGTGCTACATGGCATTAGCTGGGACACTAGTTAGGCTGTATTCTGCCAGTCACTTTGGCTGTGCTGGAAGGTCCTAGAAAGCCTTGCTCACCTGTCTGGCTCTTACGTGCTACTCCACCTGGCCTCTATCCATCCATTCAGTAATTACAATTCTTTATAGCATGATGGTGGCTTCCAAGAATAAAAGTGGAAGTGGAAGCTGCCAGGCCTCTTAACAGGTACTCTCAAAACTGACACCATGTTCTGTTGGTCAAAGAAGGTTGTAAGGCCAGCCCAAAATCAAGGGAGGAGAGTCAGACTCTGCTTCTTGATGTGAGAAGGCACGCTTATTTAAGGAGAGGAAGAACTGTGGTGGCTACCTGGAAATTCCCACAAGGCACTTGGTCAGTTTTGTTGAATTTACTTTCCAATGTGAGGACTGGTGAGTGTGACCCCATTACACTTTTCTCCTTTTCATGCATCATTATTTTTTTGTCTCATAAGCCAACAGGCTAAAACAGTGCTATCCAAAAGGAATACAATGTGACTCACAAATGCAAATCAGGTATATAGCATTTGATTTTCTGGTAACTCCATTTAAAAAGTAAAAAAACAAAAAAGGTGAAATTATTTTTAATATATTTTGTTTAATCTAATGTATCTAAAAATATCATTTCAACATGTTCTCAATCAAAAATGAATAGAGATAGTTTACATCCTTTTTAAATGTTTTTCCTAAATTTCAAATTTTGGTGTGAATTTTATACTTATAGCACATCTCAGTTTGGAGTAGCCAAAGTTTTAGTGCCTAAGAGCCACAAATGGGGGCTACCATGTTGGACAACACAAGGCAAATCAATTTATTGATTTTCCTTATATTTAAAATAAGGATGATAGGGACTTCCTTGGCCATCCAGGGACTGGGAGTCTGTGTTTCCACTTCAGGGGGCATGGATTCAATTCCTGGTCAGGAAACTGAGATACTACATGCTGCACAGTGTGGTCAAAAAAAAAAAAGCATAAAAAATTAAATTAAAAAATAAAAGAAGGGTGATAAAATAGAACAGGTAAGCCCAGATAATCATGATTGTGTGATCAGTCATCTAGAGCCAGACATCCTGGAATGTGAAGTCAAGTGGGCCTTAGAAAGCATCACTATGAACAAAGCCAGTAGAGGTGATGGAATTCCAGTTGAGCTGTTTCAAATGCTGAAAGATGATGCTGTGAAAGTGCTGCACTCAATATGCCAGCAAATTTGGAAAACTCAGCAGTGGCCACAGGACTGGAAGGTCAGTTTTCATTCCAATCCCAAGGAAAGGCAATGCCAAAGAATGCTCCAACTACCGCACAATTGCACTCATCTCACATGCTAGTAAAGTAATGCTCAAAACCCTCCAAGCCAGGCTTCAGCAATACATGAACCGTGAACTTCCAGCTGGTTTTAGAAAAGGCAGAGGAACCAGAGATCAAATTGCCAACATCTGCTGGATCATGGAAAAAGCAAGAGAGTTCCAGAAAAACATCTATTTCTGCTTTATTGACTATGCCAAAGCCTTTGACTGTGTGGATCACAATAAACTGTGGAAATTTCTGAGAGAGATGGGAATACCAGACCACCTGACGTGCCTCTTGAGAAATCTATATGCAGGTCAGGAAGCAACAGTTAGAACTGGACATGGAAAGCTTCAGCTTCAGCATCAGTCCTTCTAATGAATATTCAGGGTTGATTTCCTTTAGGATTGACTAGTTTGATCTCCTTGTTGTCAAAGGGACTCTCAAGAGTCTTCTCTAGCACCACAGTTTGAAAGCTTCAATTCTTCGGTGCTCAGCCTTCTTTATGGTCCAACTCTCATATCTGTACATGACTACTTGCAATTGCAAATGCATTGATCGTTGGCAATACAGAACCAAACTATAGTTAGTATCACAATTAGCTAAAATTCTGCTCTCCCAACCCAAGGGTTAGCCATGTATATTTTCCTGTTTGTATTCGATGGTTGTTTATATGGTTGTCTATAGCATTAATGGGCTTTCCTGGTGGCTCAGATGGTAAGAAATCTGCCTGCAATGTGGGTAGGCCCAGGTTTGACCCCTGGGTCGGGAAGATCCTCTGGAGAAGGGAATGGCAACCCATTCCAGGATTCTTGCTTGGAGAATTGCATGGACAGGGGAGTCTGGTGGGCCATGGTACATGGGGTCATAAAGAGTCAGATACAACTGAGCGACTAATATAACGACAGCAAGGGAATAGCATTAATATTCCAATGACTAATCTATTATAATAGAACAGGTTATTAATAATAATATTATTGGTCATCACTGATCATGTACTATATGCCAGGCATGGTGCCACGGTCTTTGATTCGTTATTTCATTTTATTCATACCCCAACCTTCCAAAATATGCAGAGGTTTGGAGCATACTGACATGCCATGGCCGCATACCACGTTGAGAGCAAGCAATAAATGGAGGATTCAAATGGAGCCCATCAGATTTCAAAGCTATGACTCTAAACCTTTCTGCTCTGCTCTCTTTTTAAAATGAAAAACAGCAAAGGGTTAAAAAAAATACTAATTTCATACATTTACCTTGGGGAAACAGTGTCAGACTTTATTTTTTGGGGCTCAAAAATCACTGCAGATGGTGACTGCAGCCATGAAATTAAAAGAACCGGGAGAAATATCAATAACCTCAGATATGCAGATGACACCACCCTTATGGCAAAAAGTGAAGAGGAACTAAAAAGCCTCTTGATGAAAGTGAAAGAGGAGAGCGAAAAAGTTGGCTTAAAGCTCAACATTCTGAAAACGAAGATCATGGCATCAGGTCCCATCACTTCATGGTAAATAGATGGAGAAACAGTGGAAACAGTGTCAGACTTTATTTTGGGGGGCTCCAAAATCACTGCAGATGGTGACTGCAGCCATGAAATTAAAAGACGCTTACTGCTTGGAAGAAAAGTTATGACCAACCTAGATAGCATATTGAAAAGCAGAGACATTACTTTGCCAACAAAGGTCTGTCTAGTCAAGGCTATGGTTTTTCCTGTGGTCATGTATGGCTGTGAGAGTTGGACTGTGAAGAAGGCTGAGTGCCAAAGAATTGATGCTTTTGAACTGTGGTGTTGGAGAAGACTCTTGAGAGTCCCTTGGACTGCAAGGAGATCCAACCAATCCATTCTGAAGGAGATCAGCTTTGGGATCTCTTTGGAAGGAATGATGCTAAAGCTGAAACTCCAGTACTTTGGCCACCTCATGCGAAGAGTTGACTCATTGGAAAAGACTCTGATGCTGGGAGGGATTGGGGGCAGGAGGAGAAGAGGACAACAGAGGATGAGATGGCTGGATGGCATCATGGACTCGATGGACGTGAGTCTGAGTGAACTCCAGGAGTTGGTGATGGACAGGGAGGCCTGGCGTGCTGTGATTCATGGGGTTGCAAAGGGTCAGACACGACTGAGTGACTGAACTGAACCGAAGCACTACAATGCATATTTTAGTGCTATGGTGACTGCAAAATGAGAAAGAAAACACTCAGCAAGTATCTTGCATACAAGAAGAATTCATTAAATGTTTGTCTGAGAAATTTTGGGCCCTTATAAAAAAGAGTGCCATAGACTGGATGGCTTATAAACAGCAGCTTATTTCTCTGGTTGGAAGCTGGGAAGTCTGAGATCTGCACTGGCAGAGTTAGTGTCTGGTGAGGGCTCACTTTCTGGTTCCCAGATGGCTGTCTTTTTGTCCTCACATTGTGGAAGGAGGTGAGCCTGCTCCTTGGGGCCTCTTCCCTGTGGGCATTAATCTCATTCATGAGACCCCCTCCCCTCAACCCTCTGACCTAATTGCCTCCCATGGGTCCTACCTCCTAATACCATTACATTGGAGATCAGGTTTTAACATATGAATTTTAGGGGACATAAACATTCAGTCTAAGTTTGGTTCCTTTTCATTGTTTATGGGTATTTTGTTGCCAGAAATGGAGACCCTCTCAAACTTGCTCAAGTGAAGGCTCCATGTCCCTTGAGTTGGAGAGTATTTACAATCTGTTTTTACCTGGTGCTCTTCTCGTTTTTCTCATTTCTCAAATTTTCTTGAAATTCCTTTTCTCTCTGAATATCTGCTCTGCTTTCCTCTCCCCAGTGACCAGCTTCCTTTGTCTACTCACAGTTCATCATAGCTTCCCCAGCCTTTCTTGCTACAACATGACACTTTGATAAACTGTCACCGACTGATAACTGGTTTGGGTTTTCCATGTTTCCCAACAAATTCCCAAGGGAGGTAATCTGATTGCCTGGCTCATCTTTTTACATGCCAGTTCATGTCCTAACTCACCTGAGAAATATCTGCCTTGGGTTCAGGTGCCCATCCTTGGCTTAGTCAGCTGTGGGCAGGATATGGTATTTGATATGGCCACCTGGAGGGGCTTCCCTGGTGGGCTCAGATGGTACAGAATCTGCCTGCAATGCAGGAGACCTCAGTTCGATCCCTGGGTCAGGAAGATTCCCTGGAGAAGGTAATGGCTACCGACTCCAGTATTCTTGCCTGGAGAATTCCACGGACAGAAGAACCTGGTGGGCTATAGTCCGTGGGATCGCAAAGAGTCAGACACGACTGACTAATACACACACCTGGGAATCAGGGGCTGTGGGTGGAGAGATGTGGACAGACGGCCCTGAATGATATCACAATCCACTGTTTCTCTCTGTCACTGGGATTTCTCAGCTGACCTCATCAGTGTGACCCTAATGGAAGGAAGGCAGGTATCTTCTCTTTACTTGGAATAGCCCCCACAACAACAATGCATATAATTGGAGACTATAGGAAGACTGCTTGCTGAAGAAAGCTGCTCAGGTGCAAGGCATTGCTCAACTAGTGGGAGGGGATGCATGTAGACTTCCTTCTGTAGTTCTTGATAAAGAACTACATTCTTGGCCCAGTGCTCATCACAACAGATCGATCTAAGGGCTTCCTTTGCTGACAGCCCTTGTAAATCAGTGTTTTCCTCAGTGGAATTTGTTGTGTGACCCTGTTGCATTAGAATCAGCTGGGAGTGCTCATGAAAAATGCAAATTCCTAGCCCCAACTGTAGACCTATGGGTGAGAAGCCCAGAGAAGGTGGTCAATAGTCTGCATGTTTACAAGCTCCATGCTGCTGCTAAGCTGCTTCAGTCGTGTCCGACTCTGTGCAACCCCATAGACAGCAGCCCACCAGGCTCTGCCGTCCCTGGGATTCTCCAAGCAAGAACACTGGAGTGGGTTGCCATTTCCTTCTCCAATGCATGAAAGTGAAAAGTGAAAGTGAAGTCACTGAGTCGCGTCCAACTCTCAGCGACCCCATGGACTGCGGCCCACCAGGCTCCTCCGTCCATGGGATTTTCCAGGCAAGAGTACTGGAGTGGGGTGCCATTGCCTTCTCCGTACAAGCTCCATAGATAAGTCTAATGCACTATGAGTTTGAGAACCATTGCACTAAGCTACCTTTTATTGTTTGTTCAGTCACTAAGTCCTGTTTGACTCTTCGCAGCCTCATGGACTGTAGCATGCCAGGCTTCCCTGTCCTTCACTATCTCCTGGAGTTTGTTGAAATTCATGTCCATTGAGTCAGTGATGCTATCTAACTATCTTATCTTCTGCTGCCTCCTTTTCCTTTTGCCTTCAATCTTTCCCAGCATCAGGGTAAGCTACGCTAGGAGCCTCATCTATCTCAGACTATTCCATTCCATTAGACTTCATGAAAATCCGTTAGAAGACCTTATGCAGAACTTTTTTCCTAGAACTTTCCAGTGAGTCTAAGGTCCATCTAAGTATCCTCAAAGGTCCTGGCCACCATCCATTCTGACCCAAAGACCTGGATTCAAACAGGGAGAACCCAAACTTTGCCCCTGACTTGACATTTCTCATGGGATGGCAAAGGGATTTACCTGGTAGCTCTTGTGCAATCAATCAGCACAAATCTCAAGCACCACCCTGGATAGAGGCCCTCCTGGCTGGCAGCCGGAGTCACAGCTCAGTGGGATAAGCTCAAAGAAGCCCCAGGCGGGTGAAAGCAGTGCAAGCGGGGCAGCCTCTCTGCAGAATCACAATGGAGCCAGTGTTTGCATTAGAATCAGACAATGACTCCAATTCAAGGGACAGGATGCCAGGGCTGAAGGGTGCCCTGGGTAAAAGGGAGGACCTAGGCCCCTTTCTTGGCTCAGTCTCTGCCTGGAAATGATTCCATTTTGTTTTTAGTCCTATTTGTCTTTCATATCTCTAGGAACACCAATAAATGGCCAATCCATTTATCCCAGGGTAATCACATCTTTTTCACATCTGACCCTAAAAAATTTAGACACTTACTACCTGAGACTGTCTTTGCTGTACAAAAGCAAGAGATATGCATTCTCCAGATTCTGGAGAAAAAGAAGTAATCTCCTTAACAATGGGTCAGGGTTGACATTCAGCCTCTTGCAGCAGTCAGTAACAAGTTTTTTGCAATGCCTCACTGCCTGCCATGTATCACAGTTCTCCAGATATTTTCATTTCTACTCTAGGATAGAAACCATTTGATTTGGGAGCATTTAATGGATTACGCTTTCCCTTGTGGCTCAGCTGGTAAAGAATCCACCTGCAATGCAGGAGACCTGGTTTCAGTCCCTGGGTTGGGAAGATCCCCTGGAGAAGGGAAAGGCTACCCACTTCAGTATTCTGGCCTGGAGAATTCCATGGACTATGTAGTCCATGGGGTCACAAAGAGTTGGACACGACTGAGAGACTTTCACTTTCACTAATGGATTATGTTTCATAATCCATTTCCTTTCCCCTAAGCATCTATCTGTAACAGTACCTAAGAGGTCTTCAGAGTAGATAAAATGTAGAAATTTGGTTGATACTTGGTGCCTGCTTATTCACTGAACAGAAAACTTATTCTGTCTCTTTTCAGCCTGGCACTGGATGCATTAAATATAAGTTTCCAGACTTTGCCTGAATAGGTCTCATTCTAAAGAGATGACCAAGGAGACAAAAATTAACACAGGCCTGTGAAAATCTATTATTTTATACAAGAGAAGGAGAAAAATGGCCCAATATTCTGGAATCAAATGTAGATTTTTCTCCTTCTGATGTATATTTTTATGCTATGATATCAAAATATTTTAAGAAACTCTTTGCCTTGTGTTTTCAGTAAACAGAAATAGGGCTTACTGAAAATATAATCAGTCAAATTAGAAGTGACTTTGTGGAATTCAAAATACAGTACATATCAGCATCTATGCTGGATGTAAAAAAAAGTAAATGTGACACTGTAGAAAAGTATTAATGAAAATATAAACTGAAGAAACTATTAATAGAAAACAGAAGAAATAATATGTTAACAAGAGATAAAGAATAGCTACTAAAGAAAACAGATCCCAGGATCTATCTTATTAATACTATTGAGAAGGAAAACTGAAGCAATAATATTTGAAAATATTCTTGACTTTATAATAAACACAACCTAATTGAGTATGTATTCAGTGCTTTTTATCCAAAATAATCAAAAGACGCAATTTATTGGCAATTTAAAAAATTTACAAAATAAGAAATTAATCTTAATCTTGCCTATTCTTAAAAAAAAGAAAGAGGCTACTAACAGGAGCAAAAAAAGATTGACCCCTCTAGGCCTTCTCATCACAATGAATGCCTGGAGGTGATGAAGAGTCTACACAGACAAGTAGAGAGGAGGTTATTACCTATATAATTCAGGAAAATTTTTATCTGTGACAATAGAAAGATGTTCTCAGAAATGCAAGAACTATGAAAATGTGCACCACTCCTCCTGAAGTTTCCTGAGACTGTTCACCAGAAAATCATGAAACGAGTCCAGAGCAAGATCTTAGGATAGGTAGGAAGAAAGAACTGGAGAGAAGTACTGAAATCAGTTACATACGCACACACACACACACTCACATAAACACACACAGTTATGGGTTTGGGGGTTTTTTTGGCCACACTCTTGACTTGCAGGATCTCAGTTCCCAGATCAGGGATTGAATCCTGGAATCCTAACTACTAGACCACCAGGGAATTCCATCACCTCCACTAGCTTTGTTCGTAGTGATGCTTTCTAAGGCCCACTTGACTTCACATTCCAAGATGTCTGGCTCTAGATGAGTGATCACATCATCATGATTATCTGGGTCGTGAAGATCTTTTTTGTACAGTTCTTCTGTGTATTCTTGCCACCTCTTCTTAATATCTTCTGCTTCTGTTAGGTCCATACCATTTCTGTCCTTTATCGAGCCCATCCTTGCATGAAATGTTCCCTTGGTATCTCTAATTTTCTTGAAGAGATCTCTAGTCTTTCCCATTCTGTTGTTTTCCTCTATTTCTTTGCATTGATCACTGAAGAAGGCTTTCTTATCTCTTCTTGCTATTCTTTGGAACTCTGCATTCAGGTGCTTATATCTTTCCTTTTCTCCTTTGCTTTTCGCCTCTCTTCTTTTCACAGCTATTTGTAAGGCCTCCCCAGACAGCCATTTTGCTTTTTTGCATTTCTTTTCCATGGGGATGGTCTTGATCCCTGTCTCCCGTACAATGTCACGAACCTCATTCCATAGTTCTTCAGGCACTCTATCTATCAGATCTAGGCCCTTAAA
>SJYT01008166.1:522717-562944 GCA_006410635.1 Cephalophus harveyi
AGACCACCAGGGAACTCCCAAAGGAAAGGATTATTGTTTTATTTTATTTTTCACACATATAATTATTATCCATGGGCTTATAGGGACTTGAATATAAAAAAAAACCTGAACAAATAAATTATACTTTAAATTGTTCAGTTAAAATTACTGGAAATGGGGAAAAGTAGATGAGAAAGCAAGAAACTTGGTTCCTCATTCCATGTAAAGAGGAGTAAGAAAGTTAAATGTTTACTTTTTAAATAAATAATAAATAAACACTGGTTGTCCATTATCTACTTACTATCATTCTGCATGGCTTCAGAGAAGCCAGGAACTACCTTTCCTAGAACCACCTTCCCTGTTGGTTCGAGATCAGATATTGCCCAGGAGAAATGCTTTTGAGACATCTGGAAGGAGAGGCCATTGTGAACACAAGAGTGGGCAGTCCTGCGACTTTACAGTGGCTTCTCAGTGAGTCCCAAGAACCATCTGCGTTAGACCTTCAGGCTCAGGTCCTGGCGTGGACTCCCTGATCTTCCCAGCCTTGCTCTTGGCTGTGACAGCCCTCGTGCTGTGCTGAGTTACTTCAGCCATGCTTGATTCTTTTTGACCCTATGGACTGTAGCCTGCCAGGCTGTTGTATCCATGGGAATTTGGACAGCCCTAGTTCCTGTATTAAACCTTTCATTCCTGGAATACCTAGACAGTCGTTTTCTTGACTGAAGCCTGGTAATACATTAGATGTAAGAATTACTTCAAAATTCAGTCACCACTCATAAAATTTAAAGCAGGAAGTCTAGTTTCCAAATCAGTGCAGAAGATAAAGGCAAACAAAATACTCTCCATAAACAGAAGATGTAAGGAATAAAGCAAGATGACAGAAGTAACACCAGTCATAACAGTCATGTCCACAAACGTTAACATTTTTAAACTCCTTTAAAAGTAGGCAAAGATTCAGGTTGGAGCAAAACAATAAAGCAATTCAATGACTGCTCCACCAAAGATGACTTAAACTGATACTGAAAGATTGAAAGTAAAACAATGCAGTATGGACATGGCATGCAAATGCAAGCAAAAAGAAAACAAGAAAGAACTTCCCTGGTGGCCCAGTGGTTAAGAGTCTGCCTGCCAATTCAGGGGATACGAGTTCGAGCCTTGGTCTGGGAAGATTCCACATGCCTTGGGGCAACCAAGCCTGTGCACCACAACTGCTGAGCCTGCACTCTAGAGCCCATGAGCCACAACGGTTGAGTCTACGTGCCCTGATCCCGTGCTCTGCAACAAGAGAAGCCACAGCAATGAGAAGCCCATGCTCCTCAACTAGACAGTAGCCCCGGCTCACTGCAACTAGCAGAAGCCCACGCGCAGCAACAAACACCAACATAGCCAAAATAAAATAAATAAATAAAAATTTAAAAAAGAAGACAAGAAAGAATTTAAGGTAATGAAGATTAAACAGGATAATTAGACATTTTTAAGTGTTTACACAACTCACTGTAAAAAAGTCCAAACAATATAGAATCAAATAAAAGTAGTGGTAAACACTGCTAACATTTTGATGCTTATCCTTTTAGTCCTCTATCATCTATATATTATCTATCTATCATCTATGTTATATTGACTCTAAGATGTATCTGTTTTTTAAAGTACCCTTATTTCCTGTACATCTAAGAAAGGAAAACCCTACCAGTTAAATTATGACATGCTGGAAATTGTGAGATGCATCCCAATTTTAAATATTAAAAATACTTGAATCTTACAATGGACTTATTTCTAAGCTATTTTTTATAAGAATTGATTTGTATAAGATTTTTCTTGTTTGTCTATCATACTATCTTCTGTCATTTTCTTTCTTTTCCTAATGATATGACTTGGAAGATGTTCTGTTTCAGGCTATAATTATCTACCTCAATAGAAATGCTACATGGCATTTCTCATAATTTGCATGTATCATCATTTATTCTTTTTTCTAAATGTCAAACAATATTTAGGTTCTTTTCTTTGTTTTTTGCAGTGACAAACAACACTGCAATGATCACTTTGTACATTCTTATGGAGCATTTGTGTGCCCGTTTTTCTAGAATAGACAACTTACTCTCTCAAGTACCTTTCAAACTCTGGTAGAGCTGGCAGATTGTCCTCCACCAAGGCCACATAAGGTTATCACCCCATCAATACTTGCTTCCTCAAAACGGATATTGTTATCATTATATACATTTTTGCTGATTTGGTAAGTCATCTCCACTTTCTTGATTACCAGAGAGGCTGATTGACTTATTATGTTTCTTGTCCATCATATTTCTTCTTGCCTTTTTATATCTTATGCTCATTGGACTGCTTTTTATATCTTATGCTCATTGGGGTGTCTTTTATTTTCTTCTTGATTTGTGGATTTCCTTAGGGTTAAGGGTAATAGTCCAGTCCGTTGACACATTATGTACCTTGCAAATATTCTCTCCCTTTGTGCTGCTTAGGGCTTAGTGAAGTGAAAGTCTCTTAGTTGTGTCCAACTCTTTGCGACCCTGTGGGCTATACAGTCCATGGAATTCTCCAGGCCAGAATACTGGAGTGGGTAGCCCTTCCCTTCTCCAGGAGATCTTTTCAGCCCATGGATCAAACCCAGGTCTCCCACATTGCGGGGGGATTCTTTACCAGCTAAGCCACGAGGGAAGCCCAAGAATACTGGAGTGTGTAGCTTATCCCTTCTCCAGTGGATCTTCCCGACCCAGGAATCAAGCTAGTGTCTCCTGCACTGCAGGTGGATTTTTACTAACCGAGCTATTAAGCCTGTGCTGCTAGTTTTATTTTATTATGATGAAATCAGTCATATGATAAGTCATAGTTGACATTATCAATTATGTCAGTCTTTTCCTTTATAGATTTTAGGTTTCATGTCCTGATTTTAAAAATACTTTTTGGACTTCCTTGGTGGGAGAGTGATTAAGAATCTGCCTGGTGATGCAAGGGACACTGGTTCTATCCCTGGTCTGGGAAGATCCCACATGCTGCAGAGCAACTGAGTCTTCATTCTAGAGCCCTTGACCCGGAAGTACTGAGTCCATGCTCTGCAACTACTGAAGCCCGGGCGCCTAGAGCCTGTGCTCCACGACAAGAGAGAAACCCCCAGAATGCAAACCCCATGCACTGTAACAAAAAGTAGCCCCTGCTCACTGCAGCTAGAGAAAGCCCAGTTTAGCAACGAATACCAGCCACAGCCAAAAAAAAAAATTCTTTTTTAAAATCTGAAAAAAACAAATGCATTATTCTATGTAAAATATTCAGAGTAAGGTAGATTTAGGCTGGTATGGTCAGTGACCCAGTGAGGTTTTCCTGAACTTGACTTCTTTTCATTCCATCGTTGATACTGGCTTTATTGCAGGCTGCCAGTAAGATGGCTACAGCAGGTACAGATTTCAGAGGCAGAGTTCATAGCAAATCCAGGGGAACAAAAGGGATTGCATTTTCCTGTTTCTCGTCTTCTTTTCTTTTTTTTTGGCACGTGGCTTGTGGGATCTTATAATAGTTCCCCGACCAGGGATTGAATACAGGCCCTCAGCAGTGAAAGTTCAGAGTCTTAACAATGCCAGAGATTTCCTTTGCCAGGGATAGAAATGATTTACTATCATTTCTAAAATCTTTGCCACACAAATGAATGAAAACTTATAACTGACTTATATCTGCATTACCTTGACTAAATAGTGAGCGTGAGTATCTCGCGTATGTTACTCTCCATTCAGTTTTTCTCTTCCTGCGTCTTACTTGTTTATATCTGTTCCCATCTCTCTACTAGGTTCCTGTCTTTTACTTTTTAATTTGTAGGCTTTCTTTACATATTTGGGATACAAATACTTTGCAATATGTATAAACATTTCTTCCATTCCGTGGCTTATCTTTTCATATTTTAAAACTGTATCTTTTGATGTACCAAGGCTTTTCATTTTAATATAATATGGTCATGTCCATAACTCTCTTCCTCATGGTGGATCTTGTCAAAAAATTCTTCACTTCCCACAAGGACATGAAGACATAATATAAGGACATAACATATACTTTCTGTTAATAAAGTTCTGTGTATTACATTTGTGTCTTTAATTCTCCTAGGGATGACTTTGGATGGAATGTGAAGTAGGAATCTAATTTCTTTTTTTCCACTTAAAAATCCTATTGTGCCCAAACCATTTATCAACAGTTCTTCCTTTCTGTACTTGGTTATTATACCTCCTCTGCTGTGTTGTACTAGAATTCCTGTCATTTGTGTTTTAGTTTCCAAGTTTTCTAGTCTGTTCTTCCAGCCTGATGCTCTCTTCCTGCTTCTAGAGACAACCTGCCCCATAATGTGGAGGGCTGAGCACGCATGCATGCACACACTATGTGTGTGCGGTGTGTGTGTATCTCATAGAAATGGATGGGGTTTGATCCTGGGGTGGAATGTCAGGTCTGAAAGGTTTCCCTGGGTATCAAAAAGCTGCCACCTTTCAAGAAGATCTATGATATGGGTCATACATGCCAAGAACCAGGGAGCAAAACAATAGGCACACCCCACAAACCGCAGGAATTTCAGAAATTCTGTCACTCCGATGCCATAAAAACCTTGGCTTGCAACATCTAGATTTCTTGCAAGGAATTGATGGGAACAAGTCAAACTCAACCTTTCTGTGCTTTGTACTTGGAAGTATAATCACAGGTACCTCATGATGGGCCAAGCGATGTGAGTTTGAGAGTAAGGTGAGATGTCCTAGTTCCATGACATGCTATGCTGATGGGTGGTGAAACTGTCTATGATTATTCCTCTCCTTTCAGCTTTTCTGTATTTTCTAAATTTCTTTTAGGGCACATATTGCTTTTGTTTATATATCTATTAGAAATTTGTTCAGCTAACAAAATGGAAAATTTGACTAACAGTAGTTTAAACAAATAGGGATTTATTTGTCTCAAAAATGAGAACTCATGAGGTAGAGAGCCCAGGGCTGAGCCAGTACCACGCTGCTGTCAAAGACAGACTTTCAGTCTTAGATGGAGGCCTTCATTCTCGTGATTGTAACCTCATGTCACAAAATGGCTGCTGCTTCTCCAGGGTTTGTACTTGTGTTAAAAGATCACAAGATGGCTGCTGCTGCTCACATTGAAAGAAGGAAGAAAGAAGGAAAGGAAGGAGGAAGTGATAACACCTTTACTAGGAAAACAAGCTTTTCCAGAACGCCATCATAATAGCCTGCTGTCTTATTGGCCACAGCTGCCCCTTAGTGCAAGGGAGTCTGGGAAGGTGACAGTTTCTAACAGGGCACATTGTTGCATGGGACATTCTAGGAGTTGGCAAAGGGTTGAAGGCCTGATGCTTGTTTCTGTAAATAAAGTTTTATTAGAGCACAGCCACACTTATTCATTTACACATTATTGAAGGCTGCTTTTGCTACAACAGTAGAACTGAGTAGGTGCAATAGACCATACGGCCACAAAGCTAAAAATGTTTATAATCTGATCCCTTACATAAGAAGTTTGCGGGCTCCTAATCTAAGGGAGAAGGGGAGAAGGATAACTATTGAGAGGCAATTAGTAAGTAAGAAAAAGGAAAAAAAAAAAGGTCCATCATCATGTAGGCAGCCAGTAACACCTGAGAAATGACTATCATTGTCAGGAAAGCAATTTGTCTGAACGTACACAATCCACAAAGAAAAGGACAGATGTTTAGAAAGTTAGAAAGGAACTCACTGGAACAAATACATTTCTATACAATTTATACAGTTTCCAGACCCTGCTGGGCACCAGCCTTGATGTCTGAAGGGCAATAGTTTAATCCTCTAACCCTATTATTTTCTCATCATTTTCTGCTCATTAGGACAGAAGAGAAATCTCTTCAGGTTTCCTGAGTCCCTTCGTCTTTAAAAGGAAAGCAGTAAGGTGAGCTGGATGTATGAAGTAATATCTGCTCTCTGTCCTCACCCTGTAATGAAAGGGAAATGGAACACTGCCTTGTAAATTACACCAAAAGGAAATAGTTCTCCTTGTATCTGAAAAAAAGTGTGGTGGTAGCTGAAAAAGAGACCATAGGATCCTGGGGAATGTCCCCTCTGAGCTATTGTACAAACCCCAGTGACCACTGGTATCTCAGCTCAGGTTCCTTATAACAATTTCACTGTACAAATAGATCACTTTACACCTTTGAGTTGCCTGGACTGTGAAAGATCAGTGCAAGTAACCCAGCATATGAAGAGTGCTGATCTTTCTTGACTCTAAGTTAGAAGAATAAATCCATCCCAAGATGACCCCAAATTCTCACGACAATCTCTGGTTGGCCTTGATTCAGTGATGAGGCATAATATGAGAGTGGGGCAATCCACTTCCAGGACACCCTGGCTCAGATTCTTCCTACAGGGACCATCTGCCTGAAACGATTATCAAGGCAGCTCCTCACAATCTGCAATCCAGATACCTAAGGCAGTGTTTCAAGACTGAGGCCAACGATGGCCCCTTTGTTTATAAGGAATCCACCCTCCTCACGGTTGCCAGAGGGATATGTTCTTACATGCAAATCTGATGAGAGAAGTTGGTGAGTTTCAGCTAGTGAAATGAACTGTGATAGTCAGTTGCTGATGTCTGGAGCACTTGTATGCAAGAGTCCTAAGTCTGTGAGCTGAGTGTCACTGATTTGAGACGTCTACATGAATGTGGAAGGGAGAAGTGGTGTCACAAATATAGGTATTAATATTTACTGTGATTGCTTATAACCCTTATAGTGTAGCCTTAACTTCCCTGTTATATGGCTCCTGCCAACCTCTCCAGGCTCCTCCTGATCCAAATTTACCAAAGACTCCTTCAAGGTCAGTTCAACCCTAACCTTCCCTGTCACTCTTTTCTGATTCAGTCAGGCTTCCACCTCCATATTCCAAATGCACCAAATATATGTATCAACAATCCCATGTTGATGAAATGATCTGTTTTGCCTTCTGGTTCACCAACCACATTGTACAGTTTTTAAGAGAAGCTATGTAAACTGTGTATCTAGTACAAACTTTGGCGCATAGCAGGCACTGAATAAGGTTTTGCTGTTTTGCCCAAATTTCCTTCACAGATGGAGACCATGGGTTTTACCGAGAGCAAGGATCAAACTAAGGAAATCTTCATAGAAGAGAGTCTATATGAGCTGAGTTTTGAAGGACAAGGAGTGATTAGCTAGATGAAATAGGAGAATGAGCTTAATGGGAAGAGAAGGCAATGTTTGCAAATGCAGCAAGGCATGAAACAGTGTCATGTGTCCAGGAAATTGCAAGCAGCTCCGTCAAGAAGGAGCAAAGGATGGAGAAATTGGTGTTGGCCAGATAATGAAGAGTCTTGTGAGCTAAACCAAAGACACCAAGGCTCATCTTAAAGCTGAAGAGAACCATTGAAAGTTTGTAAGCAGGGGAGCAAAGAGTGATATCTGAATTTAAGAGCAAAGAGTGATATCTGAATTTAAGAAAGGTCATTCTGGTTAGAGAGTAGATGATGGCTTGGTAAAGGGAAAGTTGGAGGCAGGAATCATTTTTTTAAAACTAGAGGATACTTACTTTACAATATTGTGATGGCTTTTTGCCATACATCAACATGAATCAGCATTTAGTATATCTATGTCCCCTCCTTCTTGTGGAGGATAGTCAGGAACCATTTTTATTGCAACAATCCAGAGGAGAAGAGTGGAGAGTGGAGAGGGGCAAATGATGGAGAGATTTTTAGAAGCTTGAAGCTGTAAACAATGGTGTCTCTTTGGATAGTAGAATTGAGGAGAGGCTCTCAGTTGGGTAACTAGGTAGAAACGATGCCTCTATCACCAAGATGGAGCCTCTGGAAGAGGAGCAGGTATGTGGAGAAAGATGACAAGTTAATTTAGGTTGTATTTTTGTCATCAACATTCTCAAGCAGTTGGAATTGGGAATTGTGGAGTAGGGATTATATTGGGTTGGCCCCAAAGTTAATTCGGGTTTCTCCATAACATCTTACAGAAAAATGCTAATGAACTTTCTGGTGAACCCAACATTATCACCTGTAAAATAAAGAGTCATGTCCAACTCTTTGCGACTCCATGGACTATACAGTTCATGGAGTTCTCCAGGCCAGAATATTGGAGTGGGGAGCCTTTCCCTTCTCCTGGGGATCTTCGCAACCCAGGAATCAAATAGGTCTCCCCCATCGCAGGCAGATTCTTTACCAGCTGAGCCACCAGGGGAGACCAAAATAATGAGCAGCTTTTACCAAAAGCTAAATCCATTATCTTGTAGCATCTATTGTTGCTGATGGGGATTCTTATGCTGGTTTTATTTTTGTTCCTTTGTCTATTGATGATTTTACTTGTTCAGAAGCTTTTTTGTTTTTGTTTGTTTTTTAGTGCCTTGAAAGTGAAAACGTTAGCAGCTCAGTCGTATCTAACACTTTGTGATCCCATGGAGTGTAGCCAGGCTCCTCTGTCCGTGGAATTCTCCAGGCAAGAATGCTGGAGTGGCTGGTCATTTCCTTCTCCAGGGGATCTTCCTGACCCAGGGATCGAACCTGGGTCTCCTGCATTACAGGCAGATTCTTTACCATCTGAGCCACTAGGGAAGCCCTTTATTGTCTTAGGTGTGGGTTTTTTAGTTTTGTCATGTTCAGAGCTCACAGAGCCTTTCAATTCTAAGTCTCATGCCTTCCTTCTACAATGGAAAACATTCTTGTACTCTATCAATTAACATTAATTCCGTCTGCACTGGATCATCTGGATTGAGTCTCTATGAATCTTCTGTTTTCCTTCATATTTGCTATATGTTTATATTCTTATATTTTGAAAGAGTTTGTAAACTTTATCATCCAAACTTTTTTTGGATTTTTGCTCTGGTAATCAATTTTTTTAAATTTCCAAAACATTTTTCTCTCTGGTGTGTTTTCTTCATAGTAGCTTTCTTTAAAAAATTATTTTATGTTTGCAATATTGTCTCACGTTTTTTTCTGAAGATATTTATTGGACTTTCTTTCCAAAACAAATTTATTTCTGTTATGTATTCCCTGTGAAGTAAGTTTATTGGTAAATCTTGGCCTTATCTAAATCATGTCAGGTTCTCTGATGTCTGGCTCTATCATTCACAGTTCTCACAGGAAACTGATGACAAACTCAAATTGAAAACTTGAGGAAAGTTTACTAGATTATTCATGAAGATGTGAGAAGGGTGGAGGGAAACCAATGAGAGATAAGACAGAATCCTGGGGCTAGAACTGCTGGAAGCCGTCACCTCCCCAGAGCAGAAAGGGCAAGAGGAGGCGTAGAAGGTAGCTGTATAAGAGCTGTGCAGGAGGAGCCGTGGTCTCTCAGAGGGAAAAGTCAACTCATAGCCACTACAAAGGGAAGGATCCATGGAAGTAAATAGCTTGATATCACTCTTCTCCTTTTTCCCATCTGCCACCAGTAATTCCCATTGACATTACCAAAAAGGAAGCTGGAGGGCAAGGAAGCTCATCAAGGCAGTCCATACATGCCAGCCTCCTGGGCACACAGCAGGGAGAAGGGCAGAGAGTGGACCTGGAGGGACAGGCAGAGGTACCTAGCACAGTGATGATCCACAGTTAGCTGTTCACAAGGAAGTCCAAACAATAGAGGACTGGGGGTCCTGGGTACGTGGGTGGGAGTTTTGAACAATGTTTTCTTTAGGGCAGGGAACTTGTCATTAAATTTAGGAACTCCAAAACTGCAGAATGTGGAGGACGTTACTACAGGGTGCAAATATCCCCCTTAACTGCCCAAGTTCTTCCTAGATACATGACTCACGTTTTCTTTCCTTGAATATCTTAAATAGAGGACTTCATTACCTGCATGCTAAATCTTCTTTGTCTATCTTCAAATACATCTAATTCTTTTAATCTTTCTCTCAATTTTAGTTTGATTTCTTAAAATTATCTCTTTTGGTTATTTACTTTTGTGTTCCTTCTAGTTTGTTCTTCTTTTCTAAGACTATTTTTTTCTTCTATTTATGATTTTTTCCTTTGAATGTCATCACCTCATTTCTGAGGTTTCTGACTTTCAGTTTATGATGTTTTTTTAACATGTCCTTTACAGTTTTCTTCTTGTCTTTTAGCCAATTTTGAAATAGAAACTTATGGTTTTGATTTTTCCTGTGGGTATATCACTCTAGCATTATTTCATCTTTTTTTTTATATTTAATTGGAGCAAAATTGCTTAACAATGTTGTGTTGGTTTCTGTCATACAACAATGTGCTGCTGCTGCTGCTGTTGCTGCTAAGTCGCTTCAGTTGTGTCCGACTCTGTGCGACCCCATAGACAGCAGCCCACCAGGCTCCGCTGTCCCTGGGATTCTCCAGGCAAGAACACTGGAGTGGGTTGCCATTTCCTTCTCCAATGCATGAAAGAGAAAAGTGAAAGTGAAGTTGTTCAGTCGTGTCCAACTCTTAGCGACCCCATGGACTGCAGCCCACCAGGCTCCTCCGTCCATGGATTTTCCAGGCAAGAGTACTGGAGTTGGTTGCTATTGCCTTCTCCGGCAACAATGTGAATCAGCCGTAAATGTACACATTTCCCCTCCCTCCTGAGCCTCCCTGCCACTCCCCCCATCCCCCCCTCTCTAGGTCATCACAGAGCACCAGGCTGAGCTTCCTGTCTATGAAGCAACTTCCCACTAGCTTCTATGTGTAAAATAGCTAGTGGGAAGTTGCTGTATAGACAGGAAGCTCAGCCTGGTGCTCTGTGATGACATAGTAGTATATGTATGGAGAAGGCAATGGCACCCCACTCCAGTACTCTTGCCTGGAAAATCCCATGGACAGAGGAGCCTGGTAGGCTGCAGTCCATGGGGTCGCTAGGAGTCGGACACGACTGAGCGACTTCACTTTCACTTTTTACTTTCATGCATTGAAGGAAATGGCAACCCACTCCAGTGTTCTTACCTGGAGAATCCTGGGGATGGGGGAGCCTGGTGGGCTGCCCGTCTATGGGGTCGCACAGAGTCAGACACGACTGAAGCGACTTAGCAGCAGCAGCAGTAGCAGCATTATATGTATTTCAATGCTGCTCAATCATTTCATTGATGATGTGATTGTTGTTATTCTTTTTTCTTATAATAATTATGTATTGTATTTGATCTCAGTAATTTTCAATTGCTCACATTTTAATGCAAAATTAACTTTCTTGAACATTTAGAATGGGTAGTGGTTCAAGTTCACAGAGTTCACTTCTCTATTGCTTTCATGTGGTGAAGAGGAAAGCAAATCCAAACCTTAAATAAGTATCTATTGCACTTAAGACAAATCACTGTTTCCTCCATGACAGAAGGAATCAAGTACAACCAATTGCCTGCAGGGTGGAGTACCATCTTAGGAATTCAGGGTTGGTCACTGCTATTGGCCAGTTGAACACTCAGCAACAGCTAGGTGGCCTTGGTGAGAGTGAATCCACTTTGCTGAGTCTGACAAAGCTTCCATCTCCACAACCATGGTGACTCTGGAAGAGGTTGAAGGACATCCATAGGGCAGTTCCTCTTATCTGCCTAATTATTTATCTCTTTTCTGATTACCTTTTATGTCTTAACATTCTCCTTGGTTAAGACTCTTCTGAAGGAAATCTAACTCTGATGCCTATTATGGCAATCCTGCTGACTTTTTAATTTAGTGCTACTACATGGCTTCTAATATCCTGGGCTCCTTGACCCAAATTGAAATTAGAAGGTCAATTTTAACTGCTGCACATCATACCCCAAAGCCTACTACAGTGCTGTTCCAAGACACTGGATTTCCTTTCACCAACACCAAAGGGAAAATGTTAACGGAAAATTACAGTAAACTGTATAAGGTAGGAGGCCAATAAGCATATAAATATCAATAACTAAAAGTTGCAAGTTTAAATAACAAGATATCATTTTTAACTATGAAACTGACAGTTGTGCTCTTAATGAAGCCCAGGGTTGATAACAGCATGAGACTCTCATATACTGCTGGTACAAATGGAAGTCTTTTTTGGAAGGCAAATTTGGCAACATTAAGAGCTTTCAAAACTGTCACAACTTTGATAATCTTGATATATCAATTCCATCCCAAAGAAAGTATCCTAAGAAAATAATCATATGCACAGAGAGATTTATGTACAAGAATTTTCATTGCATCAGTATTTATCATGGCAGATTTTTAAAAATAACTGCAACTTCTATCTATGTGGGAGATGGTTAAATAAATGATGGTACATCTATCATACATTGAAAGCACATTCTAGATCTGTGTCATTCAGTATGGTAGCAGCTAGACACATGTGGCTGTTGAACACTTGACATGTGGCTAATCTGAACTGAGATGCACTGTAAATATGAAAAAAATTGGAGTTTTGAAGACTTGGAATTAAAAGAAAAACTTAAATATCCCCTTGGTAATTTTTTGTATTGGTACAGATTGAAATAATAATATTTTGGACATGTTGGGTTAAAGTATATCATTAAAATTAGTTTGACCTGATTTTTCTTACTTTTTTAATGTAGGTATTAGAATATTTAAAATTAATATGTGGCTGAGTAGGTATTTATTGGACAACACTGTTCTTGATAAAAATTACAAGATGGAGTAAAGTAGGTTTCAAACAATATTGTTAGGCAGGATGTTTTTATGTTTTAATGTTACGTGCAAACCAGCTTGCAAACTTGTCATGGGGCAAACTGACATCATGGGCCTCCTGATGAGATATCAAAAAGAACACAGTGTCATTCAGGAAGTATTCCTGCCTAAAATATATGGCCTAAATCTAATCAGGAGGAAACATCAGACAAACTC
The DNA here is from genome assembly GCA_006410635.1 of Cephalophus harveyi. Lineage (NCBI taxonomy): Eukaryota > Metazoa > Chordata > Mammalia > Artiodactyla > Bovidae > Cephalophus > Cephalophus harveyi. The sequence continues at coordinate 535,462 of SJYT01008166.1, forward strand.
AAACTGAGGTACACTCTAGCCTGTGCTCTCTGAATATATCAACATCATAGAAGACAAAGAAAGGCTGAGAAATGATCCTATATCAAAGAAATTTAGCAATCAAATGCTACAGTTTAAAAAATGCTCTAAGGGACATTTATTGTCCAGACATTTGATAAAATCTGAATAGGGACTGTAAAAGTATATTATTTTCATGTTAACTTTCCTGAGTTTGACCACTGTGCTGTGATTAAGTAAGAGCATGTCCTTGTTTATAGAAAATACACAGTGAAAAGTATTAGAGGTAAAAGATCACAGTATCTGCAATTTATTCTCAAATGGTTCAGCCAAAGTTATTGTAGGTATATATCTATGTATGAATACAGAGAAAAAGCAAAAAGGAATTCATTAAACCATTTTTGCATCTTTTCCATATTTAAAAATATTTTGAGAGTGGACTGTTAAAATTTTTTTAAGTATAAATTAAAAAAATTGGGAGGGAGCTTCCCTGGTGGCTCAGTCAGTAAAAAATCTGCCTTCAATGCAAGAGACTGAGGTTTGATCCCTGGGTCAGGAAGATCCCCTGGAGAAGGGAATGGCTATCCACTCAAGAACTATTGCCTGGAGAATTCCATGGACAGAGGAGCCTGGTGGGCTACAGTCTATGGGGTCACAGAGAGTTGGACATGACTGAGCAACTAATATTTTCACACTTAAAAAAAAAAAAAAATATGAGAGGCAGTAGTGTGGAAAGTGCAAAAAACAAAATGAAACAAAACAAAAAACCTCTCATTCTTAAACAGTAGCACACTTAGACCCAAGCAAGAGGGGCCCCTGCCCCGAACCTTGAATTTTAGAGGGTCGGATCCTAGTCCCTGTCTGGGTGTGCCCCTTCCAATAGGAGAAGAAGACTGCAGGGCTAAAAGAATGTACCCTTCCAGGGCCCATCAATCCCATTCTAGAACATTCTGTAAGTAGCCAGACTGCGGAATTCCTTGCCACATGATGCAGAGCCCACTTTCAGCCTTGTGTGTGCCTGTCACCTGGGTCCATGTTCCTGAGAGAGGCCCATGCTGATGGGGTACATGTCCCTTGTGGGTACCCTGCCCACATGCAGGCTTGGGGTGGGCAGGGGAAGAAATCTGAACTTTTGACTTGAAGTCTGACAGACACGAGATTTAATCCTGTCTCTCCCGCTTGCTAGCTCTGTATCCCTGGATAATTCATTTAATTTGTGTTTGAATTTTGGCTTCTTCATCTAAAAATGGGGACAGTTAGACTTACCTAGGATTGCCACATCAAATGGAAAAATGGGTGGGGAAGTTCTCAGTCCAGGGTTCAGATTAGGATAGGTATTCTGTAAATGCCTGTGGATTACAAATCTGGGATTTTCCCACTGAGCTAAGCCTTTGAGTTAGGGCATTGTCTCCACAGAGCTTCACAAGGCAGGCATGTACCCAGAAGGGGTAAGACCCTACCTTGGCTCTATGCTTGGCATCTGCTAGACAAAGAGAAAGTACTTTGGTCCTGAACTGTCAGCCTTGGTAAGGGGACGGTGGTCCTGACAGAGAGCTGGTGGCAGAGGAGATGGTCCCCAGGGCAGGGATGCCTGGGGGTTGCAGGGGGCATGTAAGAAAGCCCAAATCACGGGTGGCCTTTCCTGGGGCTCAGAACTTGGTGTGCAAATCCAGCAGGCCCTGGGAATCCCTGAGGCAGCGGGAACTCTCTCCACCCATCCTTCCCAAGAGGGAGTGGGGTTGAGCCCTGAGGCCAGAAGCACACTCCCTCACCCCAGCTCTTCAGTCATTCCACTCTGACAAGCCTCCCTTGTCCTAATTCCCTCCCCACCCTCTCCCACTCTATCTGTCATCCTAGCACATTTCCACTCTGACCTACAAATTCAACTACCCTCCTTTGAAGAGTTCTCACAACACTTGTAAATCACTGTAACCTAGTGATCTATTTTTCCGTAGGTTACACATGCGAAGTGCTTTCGCAGCAGTCTGCGGAGGAAGGGAGTTGGAGGGGGAGGTGCTGTGTGCAAGGAATCCCAGGGGCTCTTGACGGCGGGGGTGGGGGGTGTTGCACAGCTGTAGAAGTGGGAGGGATTCTAGAGGAGCATAGCTGTCCACAGACATCCACTCTCCTTCCAGGCACATGGCCTGACTGCATGTCTCTGCTGTTGCTTTAGAACTAGGCAGGGAGAGAGAGAAAGCTGGAGGGCGGCAGGGACAGTGGGGTGGGGGGGACACGTGGGAAGAAGAAAATATTTAGAAGTTTTTTTCTCAAACTTCTTTACAGGTTGTGAAGAAAGAAAATGTGAGGAGTATGGTTCTGGTGATGTGAGTTGGTAGCCTAAGGTGTGTATATTTATATGTATATTTGTGTGTGAGAGAGAGAGACACACACACAGGAGCCAGAGAGTCTTTAAAAGTGGGTCAAGCCAGAACCAGGCTGAATAGCCGGCAGCCATGAGTCTCTTTGTGCTTATACAAGTCAGGCATCTGTCTTACCCAGGTCACTGAGGGCACCAGTGCAAGGCCTGGATCCGGGCATTGTGACCCAAACTGCATATGTTCTTTAACTACATCTATTGATGAAAGGGCTTCCCCAGGGGCTCCATGGTAAAGAATCCACCTGCCAATGCAGGAGCCTCAGGAGACGTGGGTTTGATCCCTGGGTCAGAAAGATCCCTTGGAGGGGGAAATGGCAACCCACTCCAGTATTCTTGCTGAGATAATCCCATGGACAGAGGAGCCTGGTGGTCTACAGTCCATGGAGTCCCAAAGAGTCAGTCAGGACTGAGCATGCCTGCAGACACTTAATGAAAACCCTAAGCCAAAACAGGAAGGATTTACAAGATCTCCACTCTCCCACGATAGAGGCCTTTTGCTAAGATTAGGGTTTATTGAGTTTTGAAGTGAATGGAGTTAAGACTCCCAAGATTCATAGAATGTATTCTGCCTCCTTCTAAGCACTTTGGATCCCATCAATTCCACTGGACATCTCTGAGGTTAGAAAGTGACTCTCAGAAAGAAGGGATAACCTCCAACCACTGCCCCCCCACCCCCCCACCAGATGTGTATAAGAGACAGCAGCTAGACACATGTGGCTGTTGAACACTTGACATGTGGCTAATCTGAACTGAGATGCACTGTAAATATGAAAAAAATTGGAGTTTTGAAGACTTGGAATTAAAAGAAAAACTTAAATATCCCCTTGGTAATTTTTTGTATTGGTACAGATTGAAATAATAATATTTTGGACATGTTGGGTTAAAGTATATCATTAAGTCTCAAGAACAGATCTCAAGTAGAGCCACTGGCCCAATACCTTGCTTACCTGCATGTGTTCTGACCTGAAAAGCACCGTCTATAATTAACTATGCTGACTGTACTGGCATTAGCGAATCAGCTAATCAAGTCAGGGTGATTAGCTGTAAAACAAAACAGAACAAAAAATCCCGGGCTTGCAAATTCTTTAGCTCCTTGTTGTAATGTTCACTCCCACAGTTGGCTGGCCTGCATTTTACCTTGCCCAACCTAGACAGGAAAGCAAGGATATCAAACCAGTCAATCCTAAAGGAAATCAATTCTGAATATTCATTGGAAGGACTGATGCTGAAGCTGAAGCTCCAATATTTTGGCAACCTGGTACGGAGAGCTGACTCACTGGAAAAGACCCTGATGCTGGGAAAGATTGAAGGCAGGAGGAGAAGGGAGCGGCAGAGGATGAGATGGTTGGATGGCATCACTGACTCAAGGGATATGAGTATGAGTAAACTCTGGGAGATAGTAAAGGACTGGGAAGCCTTGTGTGCTGCAGTTCATGGGGTCGCAAAGAGTGGGACCTGACTTAGTGGCTGAAAAACGTCAACAAACCTAGACAGGAGCCTTATGTGGGTAATTTGGACACCAAGAGGAAGAAGAGGAAAGGGTGGGAAGAATAGATGTGACAAGATGTTATGTTTCCAAACAAATAATCCAGTGCTGCATAGGTTGCAAGGAAACCAAGATTCTGCATTTAGCATAGTGAAAGAAGGGAAAGAAAGATGATCTCAAAAGATCTGCCTCTCAGACACCTGGAGGGAGTTGTGATTTTCTCTGATATTCTGCACTGAACTTGGAGCATTTTCAGTCCTTGGCAATGGTGGGTGTGGGTGGGGAGGGAAAGGGAGTAGACCCAGTGTGAGCAGAGAATAAGGTAAAAAGGACAACCAAAAAACCTTCCTTCTTACCTTTCCTCTGAAGCAGCCTGGAGGAAAGCAGGTGGGCAGTGAAGGTGTGTCCCACATGGTGCTGTATGGAAAGTAATTTTATTTTTTTTTTAATTGTTTACTATTTATTTATTTTTGGCCATGTGTCATTTGGGATCTTAGTTCCCCAGTGAAGTGAGTGAAGTGAAGTTGCTCAGTCATGTCTGATTCTTTGCGACCCCATGGACTGTAGCCTACCAGGCTCTTCCGTCCATGGGATTTTCCAGGCAAGAATACTGGAGTGGGTTGCCATTTCCTTCTCCAGGAAAGTAATTTTAAAAGTTAGGACCTGGGCTGCCAGTTCTGGGCATTGAAGGTTGTCTGGAGCCGTTGGAGAAAGGGTTAGGCGCTGTGATCTGTATAGCGTTAGCCAGTCATGTCTGACTCTTCGTGACTCCATGGCTGTAGACTGCCAGGCTCCTCTGTCCCTGAAGTTCTCCAGGCAAGAATTCTGGAGTGAGTAGCCATTCCCTTCTCCAGGGGATCTTTAGGCCCAGGGATCTAATGTGAGTCTCCTGCATTCCAGGCAAATTCTTTACTGTCTGAGCCACTAGAGAAGCCATCTTCAGCTCCAGCATCAAAAAGGAAATGAAAGTGAAAATCACTCAGTTGTGTCCAACTCTATGCGACCCCATGGACTGTACAGTCCATGGAATTCTCTAGGCCACAATACTGGAGTGGGTAGCCTTTCCCTTATCCAAGGATCTTCCCAACCCAGGGATCGAACACAAGTCTCTCACATTGTAGGTGGATTCTTTACCAGCTGAGCCACAAGGGAAGCCCAAGAATACTGGACTGGGTACCTATCATATCTTCAGAGGATCTTCCTGACCCAGGAATTACACCAGGATCTCCTGAGTTGCAGCTGAGCTACCAGGGAACCCAGCATGGGACAAAAACCAGATATATTTAATCGTGATAACCACACTGCCTCAAAGCACTTCTCTCTCCTTTGACTGCCACACTGTAGCCTTCCCCAAGACTTAGCTTCACCTGGTTCCCTCCCAAAGCCCCGGATCAATTACACTGCCTTGTACTTCGTGTGTGCATGCTCAGTCACTCAGTCTTGTCTGACTCTTTGCAACCCCATAAACTGTGGCCCAAAATCTTGGGTTCCCAAATCACTGCAGGCAGTGACTGCAGCCATGAGATTAAAAGATGTGTGCTCCTTGGAAGAAAAGCTATGACAAATTTAGCATATTAAGAAAGAGAGACATCACTTTGCCGACAAAGGTCTGTAGAGTCAAAACTATGGTTTTTCCAGTAGTCATGTATGGATGTGAGAGTTGGATCTAAAGAAAGCTGAGAGCTGAAGAACTGATGCTTTCGAGCTCTAGTGTTGGAGAAGACTCTTGAGAGACCCTTGGATGGCAAGGAGATCAAACCAATCAATCCTAAAGGAAATCAACCCTGAATATTCACTGAAAGGACTGATGCTGCAGCTCCGATACTTTGGCCACCTGATGTGAAGAGCCAACTCATTGGAAAAGACCCTGATGCTGGGAAAGATTGAAGGCAGGAGAAGGGGGTGATGGAGGATGAGATGGTTGGATGGCATCATCGATTCAACACACACGGTAGTGGTGATTTAGTCACTAAGTTGTGTCTGACTCTTGTGATCCCATGGACTGTAACCTGCCAGACTCCTCTGTCCATGGGATTCTCCAGGCAAGAATACTGGAGTGGGTTGCCATTTCCTTCTCCAGAGGATCTTCCTGACCCAGGAATCAAACCCAGGTCTCTTGCATCGCAGGCAGATTCTCTACCGAGTGAGCTACGAGGGAAGCACATGAGTTTGAGCAAACTCTGGGAGATAGTAAAAGACAGGGAAGCTTGGCGTGCTGCGGTCCATGGGGTTGAAACTGAGGATCAACAACAAAACTGTGGCCCTCCAGGCTCCTCTGTCCATGGGACTCTTCAGGCAGTATCTGAAGTGAGTTACCATTGCCTCCTCCAGGGGATCTTCCCAACCGAGAGATCAAATCCCATGTCTCCTGTGTCTCCTGCATTGGCAGCCAGATTCTTTACCACTGAGCCACCTGGGAAGTCTGCTTGGTGTTAATCCTTCACCCTCACTCTAAATCCCAGACCCCGCATGTACTCACCCACCCCCTTTAAGGACTGGGTCCTGACCTCCTATCTCCCTAGGGTTCAGTCACTACCTGGATCCCCACTGTTCTTTATCTTCCATGTCCTGGGTGCTGACCATTCCTGGAATGCTGTGTCTGAGCACAGAATCTCACCTCTAGGAAGAGAATGGATCCTGCAGGCTCAAGTTTATCCAGGCCATGGTTCCTCTGCTTTGCCCATTCTGGAACCAGAAATGTGCTTCTAAAACTCAGATGGGGGGTCCCAGTTTTAGCACTCATATTTAACAATATAGGCCTTTGAAAACAAGACTTAAAACATCATGTAGATAACATTGCAGATTCTGAGAATGATGAAGCCTCTGTTCTCTTAAAGAATTATACCCAAGAAACACAAAGGACATAGAGTGGCCAGGGACCTCATTTCATTAGGAGTTGATAGACATGTGAACTCTGGCCTCATCTTGGGACATCTTCCCAGTCAATTCTGATGTGATGGGGCGAGGGGGTCTCACCCCCAGGGTTTATTTTAACTCTATCTCCTTCTGGACCTGTCTGGGCCTCAGGGTCTGGATAATATATTTTGAGAGTATATTCATCCTATTCACTGATTCATTCTTTCAGTATATATATGTGACTTACTATGTACCAGACGCTACCCTGGGGCTTATAGCTTCAGGAGAATAATAACATTATACTGTGGTTAAGAGTGTAGACTTACACCTTGGTTCAAGTTCTGGAATTTATACTCATGAGTTATATCATTTTGGCCTAATTATTAACTTTCTGAACCTCAGTATCCTCATGAGTAAAAAGGAAAAATTATAGTATCTAATTCATGGAATTTTATTATGCTTGATATATAGCAACTACTTGATATCTGTCAATTATTTTATGCTATTCCTACTCGGGTTACCAGCCACTTCCCACCATAAAATAAAGAAATTTCTGTCATTCTCAGGCAATAAAACAATATGAATTAAAAATCTTTGTCTTTGCTGTGTCAACTAAGATAGCCTGGGCTGTGTTTAGGTTGTTTACCATCTTGCTTTCTAATCTGCAGGAAGCAGAGGAGCTTTATCATTTAGGTAGGAATGAGGTAGAATTTCAGAGAACCTTCTTTGGGGATCTTAGAGGGCAAAAGCCTGCTCGTTGTCTCAGGCCCACCCTCCTCAGCCTCTCAAGCTGGGCAGCCACATGCTACCCTCAGGTCCTGAGCTTGTCCAAAGTGAAGCAGGACATTCATCAGTGGCATCAGGCCCTCCAACTTACAGGGCTTCAGAGACAGTTGCTAAGTCAGCTTTGGATCCGGGTCTGCCAAGTAGTGGCAACTCTCATGCCCCCTGTTTCAGGTCTCCTTTTGTGTCAGGAACTTCTAGACTACAGAGCATTCTGGGTATCTGTGTATCCTCCATAGCCTGATATAGCACACCCTGCACGCCTCTTCCTCTGTGTGGGCATACTCCCAAGCCCGAGCCTCTGCCTGCATTTCCTCTCCTTAATTCCCATGTAGGGCCACACCTCCTCCCCGGGCCAGGGGCCCTGCTCTGCATCTCAGCCTGTGGCCAAGGCCCCAGTTCCTGACCTGGATTCTGAATGCTCCTCCTCCAGGCTGAAGTCTCTCTCCCATCTCCCTGCCGACTGCTCCGTTTGCATCCCTCTGGCTCCTGTGCTTAGATGCGACCCAGCTCACTGCTCAGTGAACAGTTTGGAAACCATCTGTTTGCCACCATATTCCTTCTGTTATCCTTGGGGCCGATGACATCACCTGGGCTTGAATTCCTGAGTCTTTCCATCAGGACAGTTTATCCAACACCCAGACCACTCAGTGCAGACACATGGGCTTTGGAGAATCCAGCGCCTGCCAGTGATATGATCTTGGGAAAGTTGAAATTTCTATGCCCCAGTTTCCTCAAGTATAAAATGGGAAAATAAGACCTCTCTCATAGGCCCATTATGAGGGCTCGATGAGTTCATACATATGGAGCACATAGTACAATGTCTGAGCACGTAGTACATACAATGGAGCACGTAGTACATAGTAAGCATCAATAAAAGACAACCATCCCTGAAAGCTTAAGCAATGGGATAAAAAGACAGTTGCTTGGCTCAGGGTAAAGTTTTAGGTTCACATATTTCTCACTGAAGCTGAGACTCCAATACTTTGGCCACCTGACGCGAAGAGCTGACTCATTTGAAAGGACCCTGATGCTAGGAAAAAGATTGAAGGCGAGAGGAGAAGGGGACAACAGAGGATGAGATGGTTGGATAGCATCACCGACTCAATGGACATGAGTTTGAGTAAACTCCGGGAGTTGGTGATGGACAGGGAGGCCTGGCGTGCTGCAGTCCATGAGGTTGCAAAGAGTCGGACATGACTGAGCGACTGAACTGACTGATTTCTCATTAACGCTCCCTTCTTCACACAGTTCTTCCTGCCCTCAACCAGTATTCAGGACCCAAGGAAGCATCTGAAGGAGTCTGAGGTGGGTAGAATCTGTGCTCCCAGGTGCTAGGCAAAATGGTTTGGGGGTTCAGCCACCTCTTGGTCACCAAAGGTGCAGATGCTGCCAGGACTCCAGGCTCAAAGCTCTGGGCATGAGTACAACCCAGGGAAGAGGAGAAAGATAATGGGCCGGGGTTGGGGTGAATAGCTAGGTAATGAGGACTCAGGAAATGGGAATGGGATCACTCAGCAATGGGCCTCCTTGCAAGGAGGGCAGAAGCAAGCCTAAAGGCTCTTCTGTGCTAGGATCACCTGGCCATGATACCACCCTAAAGACAGGCTGCTCTTCCATCTTTATCTGTTCCACACTTTCAAGACTCATGGGCGACACTGGGCTGTGAAGACACTGCTCCACCTTGGTTCTATCTGCTCAGCACTTAGCCTCCATTTTATCAGCCCTCCAAGGCTCACAGGCTCTAATTATGCTTCCTGCCAGAAACACGTTTCGCAGATCAGGTGGTGGTAAGAGCAATTAGGCTTGGCCTGTGGGTCAAAGTTGCCACTGATCCCAGTCTCTCAAAGCACAGCATGGCCCCTTATCCTGAGAAAGAAAAGTAGAAGGGATTTGTCAAGTCATTAAGCTGGGGGCAAAGAAGGACCCACAGCAGGTTCCTAGAATTTTTTTCCTCTGTTCTCAAGAAGGTCAACTTGACTATTGCCTTAGTGAGACAGAGGAGAGAACCCTGCCTAGATCAGGGCTTGGCAGATTCAGGTTCAAAGGTTGGCTCAGCCTCAAACTCCTCATATGATACTAAATCAAACTAAAAATGGAGATGCTCAACACTACCATCAGCAACGACCTCCCACAACTGTAGGATTATGCCATCGCACGTGGCTGTTAGTACCTGCTCCACCCATGTCTTCCCTGTGCTGCTCTGGGTCCGTGGACCGAAGCGGGAAGAGAACATACAGAGTCTGAATACCAAGTCACGGACTCTCATGCAAAGAGTCGGACATGACTGAGCGACTGAACTGACTGATTTCTCATTAACGCTCCCTTCTTCACACAGTTCTTCCTGCCCTCAACCAGTATTCAGGACCCAAGGAAGCATCTGAAGGAGTCTGAGGTGGGTAGAATCTGTGCTCCCAGGTGCTAGGCAAAATGGTTTGGGGGTTCAGCCACCTCTTGGTCACCAAAGGTGCAGATGCTGCCAGGACTCCAGGCTCAAAGCTCTGGGCATGAGTACAACCCAGGGAAGAGGAGAAAGATAATGGGCCGGGGTTGGGGTGAATAGCTAGGTAATGAGGACTCAGGAAATGGGAATGGGATCACTCAGCAATGGGCCTCCTTGCAAGGAGGGCAGAAGCAAGCCTAAAGGCTCTTCTGTGCTAGGATCACCTGGCCATGATACCACCCTAAAGACAGGCTGCTCTTCCATCTTTATCTGTTCCACACTTTCAAGACTCATGGGCGACACTGGGCTGTGAAGACACTGCTCCACCTTGGTTCTATCTGCTCAGCACTTAGCCTCCATTTTATCAGCCCTCCAAGGCTCACAGGCTCTAATTATGCTTCCTGCCAGAAACACGTTTCGCAGATCAGGTGGTGGTAAGAGCAATTAGGCTTGGCCTGTGGGTCAAAGTTGCCACTGATCCCAGTCTCTCAAAGCACAGCATGGCCCCTTATCCTGAGAAAGAAAAGTAGAAGGGATTTGTCAAGTCATTAAGCCGGGGGCAAAGAAGGACCCACAGCAGGTTCCTAGAATTTTTTTCCTCTGTTCTCAAGAAGGTCAACTTGACTATTGCCTTAGTGAGACAGAGGAGAGAACCCTGCCTAGATCAGGGCTTGGCAGATTCAGGTTCAAAGGTTGGCTCAGCCTCAAACTCCTCATATGATACTAAATCAAACTAAAAATGGAGATGCTCAACACTACCATCAGCAACGACCTCCCACAACTGTAGGATTATGCCATCGCACGTGGCTGTTAGTACCTGCTCCACCCATGTCTTCCCTGTGCTGCTCTGGGTCCGTGGACCGAAGCGGGAAGAGAACATACAGAGTCTGAATACCAAGTCACGGACTCTCCACTCAGAGCCTTTGGAAGCACGTCAGCCTGGACACAAGACAATTGTCAGCATGATGTGATCAGCTGTGTGAGTGTACAGTCGGCTGTGAAGGTGCTGTATGAAACCAGGTGGTCTCTTAGTACTCTGATGGTGCTTCCCAGTCTCACTCACTTGAGAACCAGAAAGGGACTTCCCTAGGTCTCACCGGTTTCCCAATCAGGAAAGTCCTCTCTAGTGGAATGTAAACTCCACAAGGGAAGCAGATTTGGTCTGTTATGCACAGCACAGGGTACATAGTAGACAGTCAATTAATATCCGATAATGAATGAATGAATGAACTTCATGTGGCCAAGCCAACCAGCATTGGCCTGGAGCCAAGCTCTCCACAGAATTTTGCCTCCGTTGTCTATAATAACTAGGCACACTCGGCCTCTGCTGAATATCCTCCTCAATCTTCTAGACCTTAACTAAACACAAGAATCACCAGAGGAGCTTCTGGAATAACACTAGTGTCCAGACCCCACCTCTAGACTTATAGGGGATAAGACCTTGGCATTGGTATATTTTTTAATTATCATTGAAAAATTAATAATTTCTCATGTGAGAACCATTGCTCTAGACAAAAGAAAGGATAGTTCCCAAAGGACAAAATGGAAATAGGGTAGGGAGACCAGACAAGGCCAGGATTCAGGGGGATCAAGTTCATCTGGATTCCTGGAGAGACAGATTCTTTGAATTTGATTAATCAAGGAGTCAGAATAAAGATATGGGCTTTTTCTTCCCCAGGAAGAACCTAAGTCAACCAAAGCTGCTGCCGAAGGCTCCTTTTGCCTTTCCTCCCATAGACACCAAAAAAACACAATTTGCCCCCACATCTACCCAGCAGCTCATTCAGGACTGCTCTGAACCAACTCTGTCCACTTGAGGCCCCCAAACAGGGATTGTAACATTGACTGGGGTTACCTGGCTGAGGTCCTCCTCCTTAATGATACCTAGAGGGATTTTTTTTTTTTACCAAGGACTAGAAATTAAAGATAGCAAAACTATTTGGTGCTAACAAATAAACCCACACTATGGGATGAGCTATACACAGTATTTATAAACACACACACACACACACACACCACGCATATATGTGTGTGCACACACCAATCATAAAGTGTAACTTTATCTTTGGTATAGATCTGGTGTTAACTTCTGTAAACCAGTTTATTGAATGGGATGAATTCAATGCTTGTACAAACAGAAAATAGGTTAGTTTTTCTCTTATCCTTTAACCACACTGCCTTCCTTTCATGGTTTTCTGGTCACTTTTGCCTATTTAAAGAGTTCAGTTGAATTTAAAACTCAAAGCATTCAAAGGTTATAACTGACAAGGACTTAATATCCAAAATATATAAGCAGCTCATACAACTCAACACCAAGAACACAAACAACTCCATTTAAAAAATGAGCAGAAAACCTGAATATATATTTCTCCAAAGAAGACATACAGATGATCAATAGGCAGATGAAAAGATGCTCAAAATCATATCATCAGAGAAATGCAAATTAAAACCATGATGAGATATTACCTCATACCTCACACCTCAATTATCTTCCCACTTTTCATCAGAATGAAAAGTGAAAATGAAAGTCACTCAGTCATGTCCAGCTCTTTGCGACCCCTGGACTATACAGTCCATGGAATTCTCCAGGCCAGACTATGGGAGTGGGTAGCCTTTCCCTTCTCCAGGGGATCGTCCCAACCCAAGGATAGAACCCAGGTCTCCTGCATTGCAGGTGGATTCTTTACCAGCTTAGCCACAAAGGAAGCCCAAGAATACTGGATTGGGTAGCCTATCCCTTATCCAGTGGGTCTTCCCAACCCAGGAATTGAACCGGGTCTCCTGCATTGCAGAGGGATTCTTTACCAATTGAGCTATCAGGGAGTCTGTTATCAAAAAGACCACAAATAACAAATGTTGGCAAGGATGTGGAGAAAAGGAAACCCTTGTGCATTGTTGTCGGGAATGAAAATTGGTGTAGCCACTAGGGAAGCAGTGTGGTGGCTTCTCAAAGAAACCTAGAAGTATCATATGACCCAGAAATTCCACTCCTGGGTATTTGAAAACACAACAGTTATTTGAAAGGATTTATCCAGTGTCCATAGCAGCATTATTTACAATTGCCAAGATATGGAAGCAGCCTAAGTGTCTATCAACAAAATGAATGGATACAGAAGATGTGGTGTTATATATATGTGTGTGTGTGAAATACTACTCAGTCATAAAAAAGAGTGACAATTTGAAATTTGCAACAAAATGGATGGACTTGGAGGGTATTATGCTCAGTGAAGTAAGTCAGACAAAGACAAATACTGTGTGCTATCACTGCTGCTGCTGCTGCTAAGTCACTTCAGTCATGTCCGACTCTGTGTGACCCCAGAGACGGCAGCCCACCAGGCTCCCACATCCCTGGGATTCTCCAGGCAAGAACACTGGAGTGGGTTGCCATTTCCTTCTCCAATGCATGAAAGTGAAAAGTAAAAGTGAAGTCACTCAGTCGTGTCTGACTCCTAGCGACCCCATGGACTGCAGCCTACCAGGCTCCTCTGTCCATGGGATTTGCCAGGCAAGAGTACTAGAGTGGATATCACTTACATGTGGAACATAAAAAAATAAACTAGTAAACATCAGAGAAAAGAAACAGACTTACAGGTATAGAGAACAAGCTAGTGATTACCAGTGGGGAGAGGGTGTGGGGAGGAGCAAGATAGAGGCAGGAGGTTAAGAGGTACAAACTGCTATGTAAAAAATGAATAAGCTACAAAGATATACAGCAAGGGAATATAGGCAATTTTTCATAATAACTATAAATGGAATACAACCTTTAAAAACTGTGAATCACTATGCTGTATATTTGAAACATATACTATTGTATGTCAACTATACCTCAATTTTTATAATTAAGTAAGTTAGGGTGAATAAGATTCTTCCAGAAAATAGCAGGAATTGAGGGGTGAAGTCTTATTCTGAATAAAGAGGAAGTGAAGACTGGGAAACAAATACAATGGATAAAGAAAGAATTTAAAAGAAAAAACCAAAATAAATAAAACCCCAAAAATTAATTGGTTAAAAAAAAAAAAAAAAGCTTGAAACACACCTAGTGTGTTTCTCACACCTACTTTCCTTCCTCTAAGCTCAGGTTGGACCTGTGGCTTGCAGATCATCAGTGGGAAGGAGAGGAATGCTGCATTCCTTCCCTCTTTCTTCACTTCCTCCCCACTTCCTGATGCAGATTCCTCCGGGGCTGGGCAGGGGAAAAGTGTCTATAGTCTTACCTGTCCTCAGATGCCAGAGGATTGACACCTTCTGGCAACTGTACGTGTTGAAAGACTAGCTCCACTACAGGTTCTCCAACTAGAGAGATGCCCTTTCTGGTCAACATTTTGCAATACTCTTAGCAACTTCCCCCAACAACCCACTCTGCAGCCTTCAGTCACCTCTTAACTGATAGATCATCCTCCCTGACAGAGTTCCAGTTGATCTCAAGCTCAATTATCTTCCCTAGTGCGTGTTTAGCCCAAAAGAAAATCATGCTTTCTTTTCACACTAAAGCTGTTTTTTTCCTGCTCACTCTTGTTATCCTGCCTTAGTGGGTGACTTCAGCCACCCTTTTGCCTTCAAAATTTAGAGGCAGGTAAAGTGGGGAAGGGTGCCATTGTTTATGTCCAAACACACTTCCGAATTCCAAAGGAACAAATGTCAGTTTCTCCCAATGACTCTCAAGATAGACCCATAGTTTCTGCAGCTCATCAGCACTGTGAGAGACCAGCCCTCTTTTTTGCAATCTCAATTTCGTCAGTTTCTCTTCACTTAGTTTGGGAGGGATGGGAAAGGAAAGAGAAACATCACAGCTCTCCCGGCTTAACTGATGACTCCTTACCTCAGTGACTCTCCTAGAGAGCCCCTTGCCAATCTCTTGTTTTCCATATAATCCCAGTTGGGTTAATGGTGGCTGGACCTACTTTTGTTAACCCTTGGGAAGTTCTGAATGGATATGTTTAGGACCTCTTTAGAGTATTGGGTACTTCTCACTGTGCCAATATTTTGAATCAATAGTAAGAGTTCCATTTCACATCATTTTATGTTAACAAATCCAATTCCCAGAATCCTCAGATAAGGAAAAACTGATGGTAGCAACAATGCTGACCCACCAAGACCCCTCTTTGTGATGATATGCTATTGATACATCAAGGATGCACAGTGATCTGAGTGCCTGGAAGCCGCTGCTAGTCTGAGTCACACTGGGCACTCTGAGTTGAAATGCTGTTGCCCAGACTGCTCAACCCCAAGGGGTGTTGTGTTTTCATTACAGTAACAGTTCCTATTAATCGCTTATTGTCTCACCATGGATATAATGGAGGTACATGTGTGTACTAAGTCACTAAATCGTGTCTGACTCTTTGTGACCCCATAGACTGTAGCCCACCAGGCCTCTCTGCCCATGGGATTTCCCAGGCAAGAATACTGGAGCGGGTGGCCATTTCCGTCTCATGGCATTTTCCCAACCCAGGAATTGAACTTGCATTTCCTGCATTATAGGCGGATTCTTTACCCTGAGCCACCAGGGAAGCCCCATATTGGAGGTGTCTCTCTCTGTAAAATAGATCTTTATAGATCTTCTTGGATTTAGCCAGAAAAAGAAAGATAAATGTCCTGAGCTGAATGCTGCCTAGAATCCTTTCACGATCTACTCAGAAATCTCTCCACGTTTGTTTCTTGGGTCACCTTCCCGAATGTTTATCAGCTGCATCTCCTGTGTGACCCACTCCAGGTCTCTTGGGAGTTCTGCTGATATGTATTTCATGTTTACTTTTTTGTGGGTTACACACTTTTTGCTTTTCTCTGTCCTCCCTATTCTCTTCTTCTAGTCTCTTTTTAAACATTTTCTTTGTTTTTCCTGCTTGTACCTCAGTTATGCTGGAGACACCCAAGTTCAAAGACGTTTCTGAGCCCTGACCTAAAAGTTCAAAATGGTTGCATCTGTGGATGCAGTGCAAAATGCTCTGTGGTCTCGGTCCTTCTAACTGGGCTGGGGACACTATGGTCAGCTTTGGGCCATTTATATGTTGCAGTCATGTTAGCAAAGGCTGTTGATGTCCCACCCATATGCCTCTACCCTTCTTTCTCTGTGCAGCCAGCTGACTTCCAACTACGACACCTTGCCCTGTGCCTGGAGGCTTTCTCCAGCTGCTGAGCACACCTGGAGCAGGCCAGGTGCTAGGAATGAATACCCAGCCCTCTCTTTCCCCGAGGAGCAGCACCCGACCAATGGCTGAAAGGGGCCGGTGACTAAAGAACTCATTTCCCTTGCTTCTTTGGCAGGGTAATTGCAAAGTGCATATTCTGCACTGGCTCCCAGGGTCGCCTCCCCTGAAGGGAAGGAGCTCCGGTTGCCACACTTTCATTGGCTGCCTTTCCTTCCCTGTTCAACTTTCCTAGCTTCAGTATGCTGTCTTAGGGTATGCTTCTAAGGAAATCCCAATTCAGAATGATCCTGAGACAGAATCAAAAATTCAGTTGAACAAATTGGCAGGACCCATGGACTCAGACCCAGGACTAAGCAGGTCTTCCCAGGTACATGCCTCATCTGTGCTGCATCTTTCAAGGTAAGTTGTATAGAGACAGGACATCCTTAAGAGAGCACACCTAGAAGCAGACATCCAGGAAAGGATGAGGATTATTCCTTCTCTTCTCCCTTCTTCTTTCACCTCCTCCTCTTCTTTCTCCACAGCCTCCCACCTTTAGAGTACGACCCCAGGCTCTGTAATTCAGCCATTCCTTCCTCCTTTCAGAGCACCCAGCCTCAAGCTGACCTGCATATGGGTCCCAGTCTCCCTTCTCTGTCCTGTGAGTGTTTTGGGGAGCAGCCAGCCTGCTACCTTCCATGGGCATGCCCCAAAGTGCCAACCATTGTCTCAGGTCTTTTGGAAGGAAGTCAGCAAAATGATTCACTGATGAAAGAATCTGGACTTAGGAAATAAATTGAAAGTCAAACCGAGGCATATTTTTTTTTTTCTATTAGATGATGGGAAACATCTTATCGCTCTGTCAGCTGTGTCATGAAAATGACTAACTTTATTTAGTATCAGCAAAGGTGATTTCAGGACTTCAGACAGAAGGCAGTAAAAAAGACGCACTACACGTGGGGGATGGGAGGGAGGTTCAGAGGGAGAGGACTTCTGTCCTCTCCATAGGCATCTATGGCTGATTCACGTCAATGTATGCAGAAACCAACATGATATTGTAAAGCAACGATCTCCAATTAAAATAAATAAATTTATAATTTAAAAAATAAAAATAAATAAAATTTTAAAATAGTCACTCTATAGCAGTGATTGGCTGGGAGAGGGTGGCGCTCATTTCTTCCTCCAAGGGTTTGGAATCCCTTGGAGCTGCTCTTTGGCTGGATGCTTGAGTCCATGCGAAAGCACACAAGAGTTCCAAGATGCCCTCTGACAGGGGCGTAAGCAGCCTGAAGGGGCTATTGCAAGCCACTGCTACTGACAGTATCCCCACAACAGCACGGCCCTGAACAAGTCCCCGTGGAGCAGGTGGTGTCTGGTACCCACCCCCAGTGTGTGTGCGGAAGGGCTCTGGCCCCATCTGTTACACACGGGGTGGGTCAAGCATCACTGTCCTCATAGCACAGGAGCTGGAGGGGTGCTTTACCTTCATGCTTTGCTGCTGCTGCTAAGTCGCTTCAGTCGTGTCCGACTCTGTGCGACCCCATAGATGGCAGCCCACCAGGCTCCCCCATCCCTGGGATTCTCCAGGCAAGAACACTGGAGTGGGTTGCCGTTTCCTTCTCCAATGCAAGAAAGTGAAAAGTGAAAGTGAAGTCGCTCAGTCGTGTCCGACCCTCAGCGACCCCATGGACTGCAGTCCACCAGGCTCCTCCGTCCATGGGATTTTCCAGGCGAGAGTACTGGAGTGGGATGCCATTGCCTTTGCAGACACACTCAAATTCTCTGTCAGGCAGAGTGATTTATTTGCGTGTCTTCATTGATGGCAATTATTTTTTAGCACCTTACTAGGCATGCTGGGTGATCTCAATCACAGAGACGAGCCCACGAGTGCCTGTCTCACTTGGAGCAAAAGTGGGAAAATACCCTCTCTCTCCTGTGCCATCCAGAAGTCCTCTTCTGACCCTGGCATCTTCCCACAGAGATGAGGAGCCTGTCTTTCTCGTCTTGAGAGCACTGGTTTGCCCACAAAAGTTTCATCAAGGATGATATTTTTAGAGTACCTCCCTTTTGGAGAGTTTTTCTTGTTTAGAAAGAAAGGAAAAAACATTTCGGCTCTCCTGCTTTTTTAAAGGAACAACAAGCAGCATAAACCTGATTCAATAAGTAAACCTAGTAATAAAAGTGTCTTAGATTTCCAGTTGTAGGTAGTTGAGGAAGGGGTAGAGGAAAAAGAGAAGAAAGGAACGGAGCCAGGAGGACACGGGATGGGCCCTGGCAACAGAAAAGGACCCGTGGGAAATCGGGGAGAGAGATGGACTGAGGGGAAAAAAGAGGGAGAGGCAGCGGGCAGGGAAAGAGCAGGGACAGATGGCACGCTGGGGGACAGGAGAGAAAGACAGCGAAGAGAGGGCAGAAAGGCAGAAACGGGCAGAGGGTGTGACCTGCTCCCAAGGCTTCCACAGGCCAGATTAACACTGCTCTCCTTCAGTCAATGCCAGATTGACACTGCAGACCCCTCTCTGACTGCTGTACTTCTATGGCTTCCAAGACTGAGGAGGCTGGGTCTATGGCATACAAAAATTCCCATACCAGTTCCGTTGTTTATTTTAGTTTTTTAAATATTTATTTATGTTTGGCCACACCAGGTCTTAATTGTGGCACGCAGGAGCTTTTAGTTGCAGCACACGAACTCTTAAGTTGCAGCGTGTGGAATCCCTGACCAGGGATTGAACCCGGGCCTCCTGAATGGGAAGCACAGAGTCTTACTGCTGGATCACCAAGGAAGTCTCCCCTCCCCCCCAGTTCTGTTGTTTATTAGCTGTTACACATGGGGCACATCCTTGACCCACTTTGAGTTTCCACATCTGTGAACTGGCAGTAATAACAGTACTTGGCTCACTTCCACCACCGGATTCTGCAGTGTTTTTTGGATATATATGTAGGTTGTGCACATGTGTGTTTATATACGATAAGAGATAAGGAGCATAAAGACTCACTGTGATCTATCACGCAAGTCAGCGTGCTTTGGTTTTTTCTCCTGCTGTCACTTTCGTCTCTCCTCCCTGCTTGCTCTTCTGTGTCTCATCTGCTTTATCCCCCTTTAAGCAGACATTCCCCAAGGCTTGTCTTCTGTTTCTTTCAGTTCCTAACCTCTCCCTTTCTTCCTTTTCTGTAAACTACAGAAAGGACAACTCCAGCCCCCCGCTCTCTCTGGAGCCACAAGCCAGGTTTTGCAGCCTGATCAGCATGCCCCACGTGGCATGGGTAGAATGTCTGCTTGCTCCAGGCTGCCACTTTCTTCTAGAGGAGTGGGGGAAGATAAGCTGTGGACAGACAGGCTCCGTTTCAAGTCCTGGCAATGCTGTGGCTGTGTGGCTTGCAGTCATCTTCAGGGTTCAATTTTCACCTACAACATGGGAGTGATAATACCCAGCTGAGAAGTAGGATGAGACCTCATAGTGATGAAATATTGAGTGACAGCACAGGAGGGCAGGTCGGGGGCTAGATATTCTACAGACACTTCTCAGGCACAAGTGAGTGAGGGGCCACAGGAGGACAACGTTCCCCTGGGCAGGTGGCAGGTTTGATTCCAGCAAGTTGGCAAAATAAGGTAGAGATTAAGAGCACAGAGTTAAGAACCAAATCTTGGCTTTCCTACTTACTGGCTGTGTTGCTTTGGGAAAGTTACTTAACTTCTCTGTGCCTCAGCTTTCTGTAAATGGGTTGTCATGAAGTTAAATCATCAAATAAAACATATAAATTCCTGTGGGCCCCTTATAACGTGCCTGGCGTGAAGAAAGCATTTTATTTAACAGCTGTTATGTTAGCCAGCAGTGGCATTGTTTATCGATGGCTACATGTTTGTTTCTTTCTTGGGAGGCTTTGGGGGCCCCACGGCAGCTAGAAACCAAGGGGCCTGAGGACAAGCCCCCTATGCCTCCCGCTGGGCCTTGCTTCATCTTTCTGCAGACCACAGTCCTCTATCTCTGAAGTGAAACCAGGTGGGCATTCTCACTCCCCACCCCATCCTCTGCCCTGGGGCCCTGGTACAAAGTACTGCACGTGTACCAGACCTATGACGCCATCCGGCGAGGCGGACGTGTTTCTACGGGCAAGGGGATGACGGCAGAAGGGAGGAAAAATGCCTCCAGGGCCATTTCACCTACCCTGGTGACTCAGGTGTGTGGCATCACGGGTCACTCCTGGCCCTGTGGCCAGCCAGGTGGAGCTGGGGCCTGGCAACAAAAAGAGAAGTAGGTTTGAGGAGACAAGGATGGGACTGTGGGTGGCTCACGCCCTGTGGAGGGGCTGACCTGGTCCTAAGGGCAGTGAGGAGACACATGAGCACAGTTTTATTTCAGGAAGTTCTCTGTGGCTCCAGGTGGGAAACAGGCCTGAGCGGAGGTGAGGCGAGCAGGTACAGACCCCCGATCTCAGTGGTGGCAGTGGGGAAGGAGCAGAAGGGACACACAAGCTCAGCTTTAAGGAGGAATTGGTTGGCTTTGGTGACCAATAAGTGCCAGCTGTGGGAGGAATGAGGGCTTCTCAGGTGGCATGAGGTCTCCAGAACAATAGATGTGAGGGCACTTTGTCGATGGTGCCAAGTTCTATACTTTTCAAGGATGTTTCACTCTGGAGAGAGTCCACAAGGAAAAGGACAGAATTGTAGCGCCTGCCACCTCCTTCACAGAGAGTGGCTGCCTGCTGGGAGAGAACGCCCGCATCTGAGCTGGGTAGGCAGGCCTTCTGGCAAAGGAGGCCTTGTACTTTCTGGCCTCAACCATGCTTGCTCAATAACCAGGGAAAAGCTGCGCTCCCCTCCTGAGCAGGTGGAGTGGAGGGACAACTTCCAGGCCAGGCCAGCCCACGACACCACCCTCTCTACCACTCACATGCTTGCCCAGAGCTCTGGGGGGCATGAAGTCTTAAACTGCAGTTTTTCCAGTGGTCATGTTTGGATGCGAGAGTCGGACCATAAAGAAAGTTGAACGCTGAAGAATCGATGCTTTTGAGCTGTGGTGTTGAACAAGACTCTTGAGAGTCATCTGGACTGCAAGGAGATCAAACTAATTATTCCTAAAGGAGATCAACCCTGAATATTCATTGGAAGGACTGATGCTGAAGCTCCAATACACTGCTTGGCAGAGTCCCCCTAAAAGGATGTACCACTGCCCTCACTTTACAAAAAGTACAAAATGAAATAGAGATCGTCAAGTGGCATGATTGATGATCACATAGAAATAACCAGGGAGGCCAGGATTAAATAGGGGGCTGTCTGATTCCAAAATCTGGGCCCTTCTAACTCCACAGTCACATAAAACTTCCCGTCCCTGGGTGGGGAGGAGCAGCCATCCTGGTGAATCACCGCAGAAGGAAAGTAAGCCATTCACCTTTGTGTGAACTTACAGATGGAACTACCAAAGGCACAAAGAGTGTTTTCGACCTAAATAGCCCAGACTTGCTGTGTGTGGGAAACAGGGTCACTTCGAGTGCATCCCGTCCCTTCCTGGAGTGGCCTGGACACAGAGACGGTTGTGAAATGGAAGAGTTATGAAAAGGGCCAGGCTGAGGATGTGTGCAGGCAGATGCTTACCCGGGCAGCATCTCTTCACTACACTCGGAGCCCTAGCCCAGCGTTTACCATGACCAGGCTGCCAAGGAGGAGAATTCCAAGCCATAAACCCTCGTAAGGGCACAGAGCGCCTGCTCCACCCTGATGAATGGGAAATACAAATCTCATCCGTTCACTTCCATCCCTTCTAGGTCCAGCCCCGGGAGGAAGTGTCAACAGTGATCACAGCCAGCCCTTGAGCGTGCACTTTATATATCTCTTTCCTATCCGTGATCTCATTCTACCACATGTGAAGGTGGAGTCGAGTCCTGGGACCAAATTCAAGCTCTTCCATTTACTGACTTTGGGTTTTGGGTAAGTTACCTCTCTCACTACAGCCTTGTGAGACTTTCAGTGGGTAGACGAGAAACTCGGGCTCAGAGAAGACACCGAGGTTAACGGCAGGAAAAGTTTTGTAGTCAGGTCTGTATGATTCCAAATCCAAGGCTCTTTCCAAAAAGACATCTGGTCCACGGAGAAAGGAAAACC
Organism: Cephalophus harveyi; assembly: GCA_006410635.1. Classification (NCBI taxonomy): domain Eukaryota; kingdom Metazoa; phylum Chordata; class Mammalia; order Artiodactyla; family Bovidae; genus Cephalophus; species Cephalophus harveyi. Next base: position 557,629 of record SJYT01008166.1, read on the forward strand.
TCAGCAGAGCATCTTAGCTGCTTCTCCTATTGCCATCTGAAATACCAACCAACCAAACTCTACCATCAGCCATAGGCAGACGGGCAAGCTTTCCAACCCAATCAAGTTCCATGAGGAAAAGACACACAGGAGGAGGGGGAGTGCACCTCTTTTGTGGGATTCCATCCCATCTTCTGGACAGCACAGACTGACTACAGGAAGACTTCAGCCTGCAGGAATACAGCCTCTCCCAGGGGTGCAGATGCTGACCAGGAATTCCAGGGGCTGCGAGCCTGGAGGGTGGGGCTGAACTGACCCATGTGCTAGGGTTCCAGTAGGGCACTGGCTGGCTGAGCACCACACACAAAGCCCACAGAAATGTGAAACCTGCAGTTCTGAGATATTCCTGCTTGTTTCTTATGAAGGGATCAAGTCAGTGTGACTTCTGGCGACCAGGCTGCTGGCCAGCACTCTGCATCATTGTATTTCAGGTGGACCTTCTGACTCGCTCTCCTTGATCTCCAGGAGAAGCTAGAGCCACACTCTGCACTACCTGTTGGCAGAGTCCGAAGAGAAGCAGTTTGCTACTTATTCATTCATTCATTCACCCTGCTAGGCACTAGGGGTCCCACTGTAACAAGACAGATCAAGGCTCCTGCCCTCTCAGGCTTAGTGGAATGACATGAGATTTGGGGTAGGTCGACCGGGGCTCTGCTCCCAGCCCTAGCGTTTACTGTCCGGATGATCTCACCTATTCCTAAACTCTCTGAACTCAGTTCCCTCAGGTGTCAGGTGTGTGCAATGATGCCACCCTCATATGATTCAATGAGTGGAAGGACTTACTCAAATAAATGTGAGTGCTTTGTTAACTATAAAGATCATGTTGACTTTAGCTATTACTGTTAATAGTAGCTATTATTATTATTATTGCTATACTTTTCCATTCAGGAAGTTTTCTCTGCCTGACCTGTGCACAGTGCCAGACTGAGTAAAATTTTCTTTGTACAGCAGGCTTGGACAATATTGATTGACTCTGTATCATGAGCCTACTATTTTTGAGAGATAAATTCACATTCTACACAATCCACCCATTTAAAGTACACAATTCAATGTTTTGTTTGTTTTCTCTTTTTATTATTTTAACAGTGTTGTAGGACCATCATTAAATCAACATTTTCCTTGCCCCTAAAAGAAACTTTATGCCCCTTAGCGGTCACTCTCATTCCCTCCTAAGGAGGGAACCAGTAGTCTTTTTGTCTTTATCAGTTCAGTTCAGTCGCTCAGTCATGTCAGACTCTTTGCGACCCCATGAATCGCAGCACGCCAGGCCTCCCTGTCCATCACCATCGCCCGGAGTTCACTCAAACACATCCATCGAGTCGGTGATGCCATCCAGCCATCTCATCCTCTGTCGTCCCCTTTTCCTCCTGCCCCCAATCCCTCCCAGCGTCAGAGTCTTTTCCAATGTAGATTGGCGTATTCTAGATATTACACATAAATGGAATTGTACAGTATGTGGTCCCTCTTCCACCTAGCATAATGCTTTCAGGGTTCATCCATGTTATAATATGTATCAGTATTTCACTTTTTTTTATTGATGAATAACATTCTATTTTATAGGTAAAACACATTTTATTTATCCTATCATTAGTAAGAGACAGAGGGGTTATTTCCCCTTTTGGGCTATTATGAAAAATGCTATGAATATTCATGTATAAGTTTCCATATAGACATATGTTTTAATTTCTCTTATGTATATACATTAGAGTTGAATTGCTGGTTGTATGGTAGCTCTAAGTTTAACATTTTAAGGAATGGCCAGACTGTTTTTCAAAGAATCTACACCTTTTTACATCCCTTCCAATAGTATGCTAATGTTCCAATTTCTCCACATTCTCATCAACACTTATTATTATGTCTTTTTGATTACAGTCATCCTAGTAGATGTGAAATGATATCTCCTTGTGGTTTCGATTTGCATTTTTCTAATGACTAATGGCTTCCCTGATGGCTCAGACTGGAAAAAATCTGCCTGTAATGCAGGAGATGTGGGTTCAGTCCCTGGGTTGGGAAGATCCCCTGGAGAAGGAAAGGGCATCCCACTCCAGTACTCTTGCCTGAAAAGTCCCATGGACAGGGGAGCCTGGAGGGTTACAGTCCATGGGATCACAAAGAGTCAGATAGGACTTAGCAACCTAACAACAACGAACAAGGACATTGTAAATCTTTTTGTGTGCTTGTTGGCCCTCTGTATATCTTTTCAAAACCAATTTTATTTATTTCTTTTGGCTGTGCTGGGTCTTTGTTGCTGCACATGCTTTTATCTAGTTGCAGCGCCCAGGCCTCTCTTGTGCAGAGCGTGGGCTCCAGAGCGTGTGGGCCTCAGCGGTTGTGGCACGTGGGCTCAGTAGTTGCAACTCCCAGGCTCTAGAGCACAGGCAGCAGTTGTGGTGTTCGGGGGTTTGTTGCTCCACGGCATGTATGTAGGATCTTCCTGGACCAGGAACTGAATGCATGTTTCCTGCATTAGCAGGTGGATTCTTCACCACTGAGCTACCAGGGAAGCTCCATTTGCATGTCTTATTTGGAGAAATGTCTGTTCAAATTCTTTGCTCATTTTAAATTTGTATCATCTATATTTTTATTATGAATTGGGAGAGTTGTTTACATACTTTGCATACAGGCCACTTATCAAATATACAATTTACCAATAATTTTCCCCATTCTTGAGTTGCCTTTTAACCCTCTTGATGATATTGTTTGCAGCAAAAAAGTTTTACATTTTGATGAAGTCAATTTATTTTTCTTTTGTCTCTTATGCTTTTGGCGTCATAGAAGGTCTACTTTTTAAGTGGATTCTGCCTTTTAAAATGTGTCTATTATTTAAATAAAACTTTGATATTAAATACCCAGCACTAATTCTAAATTAGGAAAAAGCAATAGATCCTCACTATGATCTTGAACAACTTACAGTAATTGAATAAACCTGACTGAAACCTTCTTGTTATAGAAGAAATGAGGAAAGAATGGAGTTTTCAAACTGGCAGGATGGCATCTGAGGTGTGCTTACCATCATCAATGCAAAACACTTGTTGGGGTAGGGTTGGGTGGGGCTTGTTATAAGAGAGAAAAGTATGAAAAAAATGTACCGGGACTGAGATGTTAAGGAAGGAAGCAGCCTATTACATGTCCTGCATCTGTATCCGAGGGCCAAGCAAGGCCAAGACTGGATTTCAAGGCCACCTTTATCACCCTTCCCTCCCACTTACTAACTGGGAGAGCCTGTGCGGATGATGGAGCTCTTCAGGAGTTTGGACAGGACACCAAGGTCTTTGAGCATGCCATTTCTGCTGTCTGGAATGTCCTCCACCCCTAGGCCATCCCCCAGTCAACTCCCAAACCTATTTTAATTCATATTTCATTTGTTACTTCCTAGGAAAAATCTTCCCTGACCTCCACACACCAACATTTCCAAGAAGATCAGTTACCTCTGAATAACTTTTCATAGGTACTGTCCTTTCCCTTCATGATGTTTTTCACAATTTCTGATTATATATTTAACTACTTCATAATCTTTTTCAATAGGCTGCAAACTCCATGAGCACAGACTTTGTGTTTGTTTTGCTCACAATTGCAGGCCTGTCACAAAGCTTGACGTAAAGTAGGTGTTTCAATAAATATTTGTGGAATGAATGAATGATCTCAGGAACTGGAAATCCCTCTAGAATGACCCATTTGTTTTCAGAGGGGTTTCTTTTGGGGGTCCTCATGGAACCAGCATAATATAAAAAGATCACTCCCCAGTAGACAGAGCAGGGAAAATCACCCTTTCTGTCTATAAGATGGCTTCAGTACTACAGGACTTCCTCTGCGGTGGGAACTGACAGGGTCCTCAGGCTGGGCAGAGAGCACGTGGAAGCAGCTTGAGAAGTGTAGCAGCTCCTGAAATCTGCATTTCAGGAGGAGCGGGCAGAGAGAGGCTGGCAGCTAAGTGCTTGCTCTGGGGAAGTTGAACTTGCAGGTGGAGGAGGTCCTGGCTACGAGCTGTCAGCACCCACAATGCTTCACACATCACGGGAGAGCAGTTCAGCTGCAAGGACACTTGTCTGAGAAAGGAACTTGGCTTTCTGGAAATCCTCAGCCAAAGCAGCCCATATCCAACCCTGACAAACAATCTTGACAAACAAGCCTCCTAAGACTGCAACACTTGCCTTTATCGGTCTATTTAGTTACATCTTGTTTTAGAAAATGTGAGTGTTTTTTTTAGCTCAAACATTCCATTTACCTCCACAAACAACTTCTGAGCAGGCACTATGAGTCAGATGTGGTATTGGATATGAGAACACCTGGGTAAACATGCTGTGGCCCCTTTTTTCAAGTAGCTCACAATCTAAGGGTGAGACAAATTGTCAACAAATAATTATGATGCAGACGTGAGTGCCTTGATGGAGTCTTAAAGACAGAATTGAAAAGAAAGTGATTCCTTTTGTCAGAGGCTTTGGCTGGGGAGGCCTCCTGGAAGAGGTGATTCTTGAGATGAGTCTTAAAGTAGGAATCAGAATAATCGAGGGGACACAATGAGATCAAGAAATGGAGATGCTTCAGGTAGAAGATCCGAGTTGTGTTGAAATGGTCGGAGCAATATTCAAGCTGGAAACATCCTAAACTGTAGATAAAATGCTCTTGAGAATGAATTCACCATTTGTTCACAACCCACATCTGACAGGGGTCTCCAGGACCTGCTGATTCCATCTGCTGAGCATGTCTCCATGTCTGTAGAGGCCTTACAAATAGCTGTGAAAAGAAGAGAGGAGAAAAGCAAAGGAGAAAAGGAAAGATATAAGCATCTGAATTCAGAGTTCCAAAGAATAGCAAGAAGAGATAAGAAAGCCTTCCTCAGTGACCAATGCAAAGAAATAGAGGAAAACAACAGAATGGGAAAGACTAGAGATCTCTTCAAGAAAATTAGAGATCCCAAGGGAACATTTCATGCAAAGATGGGCTTGATAAAGGACAGAAATGGTATGGACCTACAGAAGCAGAAGATATTAAGAAGAGGTGGCAAGAATACACAGAACTGTACAAAAAAGATCTTCACAACCTAGATAATCATGATGATGTGATCACTAATCTAGAGCCAGACATCTTGGAATGTGAAGTCAAGTGGGCCTTAGAAAGCATCACTACGAACAAAGCTAGTGGAGGTGATGGAATTCCAGTTGAGCTATTTCAAATCCTGAAAGATGATGCTGTGAAAGTGCTGCACTCAATATGCCAGCAAATTTGGAAAACTCAGCAGTGGCCACAGGACTGGAAAAGGTCAGTTTTCATTCCAAT
>SJYT01008166.1:563536-577319 GCA_006410635.1 Cephalophus harveyi
CGACTGAACTGAACTGAACTGAACTGAAGGGCGAGTGAGGGTTGAAGGGGGAAAAGGAATAGTTATTCACTGCAGTGATTGTCTGAAACACAAATCTGATCACACTGCTCCAGTGCCTTCAGGATACGGTGAGCAAGGCCTCCAAGATGCAGCCCCAGCCCCCATCTCGGCAGGGAGTCCTTGCCACTGCCCCCACACCCTCAGCTTCCTGCTTTCCACCAAAGCGCCCCGCTGCACGGAGCAGCATGGCCCAGCCCTCCTGCCCTCCACGCGGCTGACGCCTCCTTCCTCCAGTGTGACCCTGAGAACTCTGCTCTGCACCTGTTCACCTGCCCCTCCTCATCCTCACCCTGTTGCTTAGTCAATGTTGGTTAAACTGAGTAATGAATTAACCTGCCAGGCAAAGGGAGGCTTTGCAGAAAGTTTCCAAGCCTGGTTCCTCTGGATGTAATTTTATTTATTTATTTATTTAAATAGAAATTTATATTAACTGGAGGCTAATTACTTTACAGTATTGTAGTGGTTTTGCCACACATTGACATGAATCCGCCACGGGTGTACATGTGTGGATATAATTTTAGAATAAACTGACTTAGGGTACTCGCACTGGAGAGAAAAAAAAAACCAGGCTCTATTTAAGTTTTTCCCTGATTCACTGAAGAGCAAATACGTTTCATTTTTCTTTTCATGAGAGTGCCTCCTGCACTTATGCGTCAAGACCCTGCATGTTCTCAAGGACTCCCGCCTCGGCCAGCAGGCAGTGCCCAGGCCCGGCCATCCCCTGCTCCAGGGGCCTGATCTCTGCTTGGATATCACTGTGAGGTTTCAGCCACGTGCAATGGGCCCTGCAGGGACGGGAGCTGCTCTCCACCGCTGCCAGGGTGGCCTGGGTGCCACAGTTTTGCCCACCCAGACTCGTCTGTCTCTCCCCAGGTCTAAGGCTGCATGCCACCAAGGACCGCCCTTTCCCCAGTGGCCCCGCCCCCTCAGGTGTGATCAGGGCAGAGGAGGTGAGAAGGCTGTGTCTCTGACCCAGTCATTGTGCCAGTAGCTATTACTCTCTATTTTACCGAGACAGAAACTGAGTCTCAAAGTGACAAATAACTTGCCCCGTGTGCCTTTGTCTACACAGCTAGCTAGATATGTAATGTCTCATTCCTCATAACTACTCATTAACTAGATTTTAGAGAAATATGGGAGCGAGCAGTTATGTCTTGTGGGCGTGTGGATCTCTGCTTGGAGACAGTGCAGGCCACCCATGACCACTACCAGTTACAACCATTTCCACCCCACCCCTCAGACTCCACTGACCTTTCTGTCTCACTCTCAGTTAGCCATTCATTTACTTATGAATACCTATCTTCTAGGTACTGCTCTAAGCTCTGGGACACAGCAATAAAAAAGACAGGCATCAGACTTTACCTTCCAGTAGGTATAACAAAAAGTACATCAATATGTTATATAATTTCAGATAGTTAATAAATGTTATGCAAAAAATCAAATGTAATTGATATTCTAGATCTTAAATTGGTTGGTGGGTTCGTAAGTATTTATTACATTATCATGCTTCATAGTTTATTTATTCTTTTCATATTTTCTTTGTATATTCTTCAAATTCAGTATTATGAATAAAAATGTGCTTATGAAAGGATTAGGGTAAGGGGATGGAGAGAGTTGAGATGGAGAGTGAAGGGTGTCTCAGGTGAAGTCATCAGACAAGATTTCTCTGCAGATGAAGCTATGACAAACCTGCACAATGTATTAAAAAGCAAAGACGTCACTTTGCCGACAAAGTCAAAGCCGTGGTTTTTCCAGTAGTCATGTACAGATGTCAGAGTTGAACCATAAAAAAGGCTGAGCACTGAAGAATTGACACTTTGGAATTGTGATGTTTGAGAAGATTCTTGAGAGTCCCTTGGACTGAAAGGAGATCAAACCACTCAATCCTAAAGGAAATCAACCCTGAATATTCACTGGAAGGACTGATGCTGAAGCTGTGGCTCCAATACTTTGGCCACCTGATGCAAACAGCTGGCTCTTCAGAAAAGACCCTGATGCTGGGAAATACTGAGGGCAGGAGGAGAAGGGGCGACAGAGAGTGAGATGGTTGGATGGCATCACCGACTCAATGGACGTTGAGTGTGAGCAAACTCAGGGAGACAGTGAAGGACAGGGAAGCCTGGCGTGCTGCAGTTCGTGGGGTCGCAAAGAGTCAGACACAACTGAGCTCCTGAACAACAACAGAAGGATGAGAGAGAGCACGCAATGCAAAGTCTGCACCAGGAGCGATCCCCAAGGCAGGACAGGGAGGGTGAAGGCCCCGCTGGGAATGACTCGGGACCTCCAGAAGCTGCAGAAATTGGAATGAATGGAGCCCTGTGACTGAGAGGGAGAAAGGGAAGGAGGAGGTGGGCTGAATAGGCAGGGTGTTCCCCGAGCAGAGATCTTGAGCACAAGGATCCTAGGCTCATGGCATGCGGATATTATTCCAAGTATAAGGGGAGGTGAGTTTTGTTTTTAAAAGATTAGTCTTTCGGGAGCACCACAGGAAACAGCTGCCTCTCTCATTTCTCACCTTGCCTCCCCTCTGTCCTCACACAGTCAGGATCTATGTGGACAAGCCAGAGGCCCTTGCCCCTCTTTCCATCTTCCCAGACTCATCAACTCTGAGAATGTGGGCTTTGTTTTTATAGGGCAAGGAGGCAGAACCAGTAAAGGTTTAACTTTATGCTGCTTTTACAGGTGACAGTTAAATCCATGTTGCCAGTAAGTTTCAGGTTCAAATATGTCTGTGAAATGCTGTTCTAGTTACTTGATTTATATTGACCATCAACGTTTTCACCAAACCATATCCTCCCTTAATTACTCTAATAACTTCACTCCTGTCATCTTTGTTCAGCTCCCCAACAATCCTCCAGAGACGCCTGCCTGGACCCCAGTCTTTAAGTGAGAAAACAGAATGGGGAAGAGGGGTTAGTGAAAAGAGCCTGGTCTAGAGACCTGGCTTTAACACCCGCCATGTCTCTTATCAGCTGAGTGACTTTGGACAAACCATGCAACCTCTCTGAATTCATCCTCTCATCTGTAAAACCAGAATAAATCCTTTCCCAGAAATAAAGTACGGAAAAAAGCACCAAGGACAGTGACTGGGATGTAAGAAGAGACCTGTAACAATGACTTAAGTCTGATTTTAATTAAATTCTTAAATCAAAATTCTAAATCTATTAAATAAATTTGACCATCGCCAGTGCTGCTTCACTGACCACTCAGCAGCTTTCTTACTATTTTTTTTTTTATGGCTACATATACTTCTTGTAGACTATTTTTAAAATACTAAATAAAGAGTATAAAGTAGGAAATAGAAATCATAATCCCATCACTCAGAGGTAATTATGCTTAAAACACCCATGTGTTTCCTTCTAGGCTTTTTTCTGTGTACATATTTCCATATCTGGATAGTATTTCTTTTCCTCAGTTTCCTAAGTGACTAGAATACTCTTGGAAACATGAGTAGTAAACAAGTAGACAAATCTGCTCTGCAGAGAAGGACTGTAGGGTGAGGGGGGGAAGTGACAGGAGCGGGTCTGAGGCTGCTTCAGGGCAGCTGGGCCAGGGTGGGCGCGAGTGCTGGAAAGCATCCAGGTCCAGAATGTATCGGGAAGGAAGCGGAGGCAGGGCTCGGGAGATACATTCAATGTGAGTGATCAGAGAGAGAGAGATCACAGATAATGCCTAGTGTGCACACTGAGCAACTGGCTGAGGAGGGTTGTCGTTTACTGAGATGCAAGAACGGAAGGAGGGGCAGATCTGGGAGAGCGTCCTTGGCCACAGGGACATTCTAGCTTCTTGGTCTTGTAGAAGCCTTTCATCGGGGGATGAGAGATGGTGGGGCAGAGCTGACAAGGACAGCTGACACATGATCCCTGAGATATTGTAGGATGTTTTCCCAACAGCACCTCATGAGCAATTAATTCAGAGGCAACCCCACAGACTCAAGTGCCAGATTTTGTTCCAGAACTAGGCCTCTCACCTTTTTTAAAAAAGATTCATTTAGGAGATACATTCAATGTGAGTGATCAGAGAGAGAGAGATCACAGATAATGCCTAGTGTGCACACTGAGCAACTGGCTGAGGAGGGTTGTCGTTTACTGAGATGCAAGAACGGAAGGAGGGGCAGATCTGGGAGAGCGTCCTTGGCCACAGGGACATTCTAGCTTCTTGGTCTTGTAGAAGCCTTTCATCGGGGGATGAGAGATGGTGGGGCAGAGCTGACAAGGACAGCTGACACATGATCCCTGAGATATTGTAGGATGTTTTCCCAACAGCACCTCATGAGCAATTAATTCAGAGGCAACCCCACAGACTCAAGTGCCAGATTTTGTTCCAGAACTAGGCCTCTCACCTTTTTTAAAAAAGATTCATTTATTTATTTTTGGCTGTGCTGGGTCTTCATTGCTGTGTGTGGTCTTTTCTCCAGTTGCGGTGAGCAGGCTTCTCATTGCGGTGCTGTCTCTAATTGCCGAACAGGGGCGCTAGGCTTCAGTAGTTGCAGCCTGTGGGCTCATTCGTTTCAGCTCACAGGCTCCAGAGCACTGGCTCAGCAGCTGTGGTGCATGCGTGTAGTTGCTCTGAGGCATGTGGAATCTTTCTGGACTAGGGATCGAATTGCATTGGCAGGTGGATTCTTAACCACTGGACCACCAGGGAAGCCCCTCTCATCTTTTTTGAAGGAGGAAATTGTAGACACAACTTTCAGCAGTTAAATGCTGACAGTGTGTATTCCTCATTCCACAATTAATTTCTGACTGCTTTCTATGTGCCCAACACTGTTCTAAATACTGGGCATACAGGATCCATCCTGGGGCCCTTATGGAGCTTATATTTTAGTGGGCAAGATCATAAAGAGTATACAGTATGTTCAATAGTTGCAGGTACTGTGGAGAAAAATAGAGGAAAATGTTGAGGGTTGTAGAGAGGTGGCTTTGCAACTTTAATTATCTTGGTGAGAAAGGCCTCTTTGGTTAGGTGACATCTGAGCACGTGGGGATGAGTCTGGGAAATGGGGAACGACCAGGGAGACCTGGGCCTCTTGTGGTGACTGATCCCTCGTAGCTCAGTTGGTAAAGAATCTGCCTGCAATGCAGGAGACCTGGGTTCAATTTCTGGGTTGGGAAGATCCCCTGGAGAAGGAAATGGCAACCTACTCCAGTATTCTTGCCTGGAGAATCCCATGGACGGAGGAGCCTGGCAGGCTATAGTCCATGGGGTCACAAAGAGTTGGACTAAACCACCACCACAATGAAATAAGTTCTGGTGGTCTAAAGGCAGAGAATGGTGGTAAAGCTGGAATGTCAAGGGTAAACAAGGTCTATTAACCAAAGTTCTCAAGGGAAACAGAACCAATAGGAAATATATATTATGTACATTTACACCCACAAAGAGATTTACTATAAGGTATTGGCTCATGAGATTATGAAGGCTAAGAGATCCCAGGATCTGCTGTCTGCAAGCAGGAAACCCAGGAAAGCTGGTACTGTACTTTGAAGGCCTGAAGGACAAAGACCCAGTAGAATGGATTCCAATCCAAGTGTGAAGGCCTGAAAAGTAGAAAGATCTCCGTTCCAGCTCATGCATTCAAGCAGAGAGCAAAGACAACTTTCCTCTACCTTTTTTGTTCTTTTCAGACCCTCAGCATACGGAATGATGCCCACTCACATTGGGGAGGGCCATCTACTTTACTCAGTATACAGATTGCAACCCTTCCAGAAACACCCTCACAACCACAGCCAGAAATAATGTTTAGTCAGCTATCTGGGCATCTCATGATCCAGTCCACTTGACATATAAAATTAGCTATCACACAGGAATAGGAAGGAGGATGGGTTAGGAGCACCCAGGGCTTGTGATTGCTGTCTGGACTCCAGATGATGGAGGTAGGGAGGCTGGAGGAGGGCATCTCACAGGGAACAAGAATTGCTATAGGCCACTCCTCTGATTTCTGTTGATGGTGGCCTGTGAGGCCAGGGGAAGGCATTCTTACTTTGCAGAGGACTGTGGAGAGAACTCAGGCTGGGAATCCAGGAAAGGAGCCTAAGGTCAGGGGCAAGAAGGTCAAGGCCCTCAGGGAAACAGGCAGTGTTACTTCTCCAGCAGGCCAAAGATGATGGGGAGCTTGGGGGCAGGCAGGAGCCCTCTGCCCAGACTATAGACATTGGCCAGTTGTGCAGTTTCATAGGATGGGCTATTGCACACTATACCATAAGTAGCTGGCATTGCTATGTCATCTGTGCTGTGGCCCAAGAGGCTGCCTGGACTCTCACAGTCTGAATGAAACTTCTAACCATTTGCAAAGTATACGTGAAGAGATATAAATAAAATTTAGCCAAGTTATTTATATTCATAGTACTCTCAGAGCTTAATAGAAGGAGCATAATATCCTTCATGTAGCTGGCACTTGGTATACCTTGGAAATTAAACCAAAAAATTATTTTCCAAAAAAATAAAATCTACTATTTATTCAAAATCTATGGTATCCAAAGTTCCAAGTTAGTGTAATAGAGATTTTAAAAAGGCAAAGAACAAGAATTATCCTTAAGAAGTTTACATTCATAAATTAGAGCAGAAAATATACATTAAAAGAACAAAATTTAATCCAACCAAGTTAGGGAAATTTGGGATCAGATCAGTGAATGAAATAATGTTCCCAAATACAGTTCTCAGATATTTGGAATGAGTCAGTCATTATTATAAAGCTTTAAAATGATAGAGGTGAGGGACCTAAGAATTCATTTAGCCAGAATTTCTTACACTTTTTGACCATGACCTACCATAAGAACTGTATTTCACATCACAGTTTTCAGTATACACGTACACACACACACATGTCTGGCACATGACAGATGCTCAAGAAATAAGCTAAATGAATGAATTTAAGCCAAAGTCCCACAGCCACTTAGCTAAGAATGATGCCACTTTTCAAAGACAAGCTAGGGCAAACAATTGTTGGCTGTCATACAACAGCAGCCATTTCTCAATTCCATAAGAAAATAAATTTAAACCTAAAATATAAAAATAAATTATTGTCATGACACTTTACATGTCATCAGTACATTACTTTGGATAATTACATTGTTTTTTGTATGTACATCCTCACCTATCCATTGTACCTCTGGCCAACTGATTGTAAGCATTTGGATGGAATAGATGTGTTCTTTATTTGCTCCCACCAACCACTGAATAGTGGCCTGGACAATTAGGCTGCAAATTCTTTGGGGAAGAGCAACTGAAATCATTACTAGGATTTATTTCTCTTCCATTGTTTTGTAACAGCTCTATGAGGTATAATTGACATACAATAAACTGCACATGTTTAAAGTGTGCTTCCCTGGTCGCTCAGCTGGTGAAGAATCCGCCTGCAATGCAGGCGACACGAGCTCGATTCCTGGGTCAGGGAGACCCCCTGGAGAAGGGATAGGCTACCCACTTCAGTACTCTTGGGCTTCCCTGGTGGCTAAGCTGGTGAAGAATCCGCCTGCAACGCTGGAGACCTCGGTTTGATCCATGGGTTCGAAAGATCCCCTGGAGGAGGGAATGGCTACGCACTCCAGTATTTTGGCCTGGAGAATTCCATGGACTGTATAGTCCATGGGGTCACAAAGAGTCGGACACGATTGAGTGATTTTCACCTTCACAAACTGCACATATTTAAAGTGAGCAACTTTTGACACAAATATATACTTGTGAAATCATGATCATAATGTATATGTGTGTATGCTAAGTCACTTCAGTCGTGTCCGACTCTGTGCGACCCCCATAGACGGCAGCCCACCTGGCTCCTCCATCCATGGGATTTTCCAGGCAAGAATACTGGAGTGGGTTGCCATTTCCTTCTCCAATGCATGAAAGTGAAAAGTGAAAGTGAAGTCGCTCAGTCGTGTCCGACGTTGTGTCCGACTCTTAGCGACCCCATGGACTGCAGCACACCAGGCTCCTCCATCCTTGGGATTTTCCAGGCAAGAGTACTGGAGTGGGGTGCCATTGCCTTCTCTGATATGTGTGTATATATATAATATGTTTGCAAATATTTTCTCTCACTTTTTTCTGTAAAGTTGTAGAACTTTTAGAAGAAGAAACATAGGAGTCCTTTGGACTACAAACAGATTAAACCAGCCAATCCTAAAGGAAATAAACCCTGAATATTCACTGGAATATTCATACTCTATAGTTTTCTCCTATGTTTTCTTCTTCGAAAAGTTTTGCAGGGGAGAGATGTGGGAGAGGGGTTCAGAATGGGGAACATGTGTACACCCGTGGCGGATTCATGTTGATGTATAGCAAAACCAATACAATATTGTAAAGTAATTAGCCTCCAATTAAAATAAATAAATTTATATTTTAAAAAGTTTTGCAATTTTACATCATATATTTAGGTCTGCAATTCATCTTTCCTCAGACGTACCTTTCAGTACTTCATATTTTGATGTAAATGTAAATGGTACTATTTTTTAATTTCAGCTTTGAACTGTTTGTTGCAAGTATACAGAATGAGTTTTTGAATAGCCATTCTAATAGGCAATCTTGATAGACTCACTTATTAGTTCTGGTAATAACTACAGACAGCTTCTACAAATAAACGTATCTTCTGTGCATAGAGAAAATTCTACTTCTTTCCAACTGGATGCCTTTTATTTCTTTTCCTTGCCTCAATGCACTGGCTAGGACCTCTAGTACAATATTGCTGTACAATGGCATTTAAACATTAAGCATCTTGCTCTGTGCATGCTCAGTCCTTCAGTTGTGTCAACTCTTGGTGTTCCTATGCACTGTGGCCCACCAGGCTCCTCTGTTCACGGGATTCTCCAGACAAGAATGCTGGAGTGGGTTGCCATGCCCTCCTCCAGGGGATCTTCCCAATGCAAGGTTTGAACCCACATCTTTCATGTCTCCTGCATTGGTAGCCGGGTTCTCTACCACTAGCGCCACCTGGGAAGCCCAAGCATATGGTTAGCTATACTTTTTTGTAGCTGCCTCTAAACAGCTTGAAGAAGTTCCCTTCTTTTCCTACTTTGCTGAGTTTTAAAATCTTGAATGGATGTTGTATTTATTAGAAATGCTTTTTTTTAATCTATTAAGAGGATCATGTAATTTTTCTTTTTTAGTTTGTTAATACAGTGATTTACACTAATTAATATTTAGATGTTAAATCAACTTTGCATTCCTGCAATAAGCCTCACATGATCATGATGTATATTCTTTTTAAATGCTACTCAATTGTATTGGCTAAAATCCTGGCTAGAATTTTTCATCTATATTCATGAGATATATTGGTCTGTAGTTTTCTTTTCCTGTACTTGTATAAGGTAATGCTGTCCACATAAACATGTTTGAAAATATTTTCTCTTCTTTTGCTTTCTAGTAGAGTTTGCGTAGAATTGATACTGTTTCTTCCTTGAATAGTTGGTAGAATTCACTAGTGAAACCATCTGGAACTCGTGTTTTGTAGGAAAAATTCTAAACTACAAATTCAGTTTTCTCTAATAGCTGTTGTTGTTCAGTTGCTAAGTCATATGCAACTCTTTGCAACTGAAGCATGCCAGGCTTCCCTGTCCTTCACCATCTCCCAGAGTTTGCTCAAACACATGTCCATTTAGTGGATGATACCATTCAACCATCTCATCCCCTGTCACCATCTTCTCCTCCTGCCCTCAACCTTTTCCAGGATCAGGGTCCTTTCCAATGAGTCAGCTCTTTGCATCAGATGGCCAGCATATTAGAACTTGAGCTTCAGCATCAGTCCTTCCGATGAATATTCATGGTGGATTTAGGATTGACTAGTTTGATCTCCTTGCAGTTCAAGGGACTCTCAAGGGTCTTCTCCAGCACCAGTTTGAAAGCATAAATTATTTGGCACTCAGCCTTCTTTTTGGTCCAATTCTCACATCTGTTCATGACTAATGGAAAAACCATAGCTTTGATCATATGGACCTTTGTCAGCAAAGTAGGTCTCAGCCTTTTAATATGCTGTCTAGGTTTGTCATAGCTTTTCATCCAAGGAGCAAGTGTCCTTTAATTTCATGGCTGCAGTCACCATTTGCAGTGATTTTGGAGCCCAAGAAAATAAAGTCTGTCACTGTTTCCATTGTTTCCCCATCTATTTGTCATGAAGTGATGGGATTGGATGCCATGATTTTAGTTTTTTGAATGTTGAGTTTTAAGTCAGCTTTTTCACTCTCCTTTTTCACCTTCATCAAGAAGTTCTTTAGTTCTTTGCTTTCTGCCATTAGGGTAGTGTCATTTGCACATCTGAGGTTGTTGATATTTCTCCTGGCAATCTTGATTCCAGCTTGTGATTCATCCAGCCTGGCATTTCACATGATGTACTCTGCATATAAGTTAAATAAGCAAAGTGATGATATACAGCCTTGATGTACTCCTTTCCCAATTTTGAATCAGCCTGTTATATTACCTATTTCTTGCTGGATGAGCTGGTTTTAGCCTGTGTATTTTAAGAAGTTTGTCCATTTCATCTAAAATTTCAAACTTATGAACAAAAGGTCTTCATAATATTCCTTTACTAACCTATTAATATTTGTGGAATTTATATGGATATTCTTTTTCCTGATCAGTCTAGCTAGAGTTTTATCAATTTTATTGTTCTCCTTAACCAACTTTTGATTTTATTGATTTTCTCAAGTTTTTTTCTTTTATTGTTTTTCACTTTAATCTTTATTATTTCTTTTCTTTGACTTATATTTGAGTTTAATTTGCTCTTCTTTTCTTGATTTCTTTAGGTGGAAACTTAAGTCACTGAATTGAGACCTTTTATCTTTTCCAGTATAAGCATTTTGTGCAATCAGTTTCCCCTTCGGTTCAGTTCAGTCGCTCAGTCATGTCCGACTCTTTGTGACCCCATGAATCAAAGCACGCCAGGCCTCCCTGTCCATCACCAACTCCTGGAGTTCACTCAAACTCATGTCCTTTGAGTCAGTGATGCCATCCAGCCATCTCATCTTCTGTTGTCCCCTTCTCCTCCCGCCTTCAATCAGCATCAGGTTCTTTTCCAGTGAGTCAGTTCTTCACATCAGGTGGTCAAAGTATTGGAGTTTCAGCTTCAGCATCAGTCCTTCCAATGAATATTCAGGACTGATTTCCTTTAGGATGGACTGGTTGGATCTCCTTGCAGTCCAAGGGACCCTCAAGAGTCTTCTCCAACACCACAGTTCAAAAGCATCAGTTCTTTGGCACTCAGCTTTTTTATAGTCCAACTTTTAGATGCACACATGACTACTGGAAAAACCATAGCTTTAACTAGATGGACCTTTTTGGCAACGTTTCTCCTTATGTACTGCTTTGATGGAATCCTATGAATTTTGATATGTTGTGATTTTATTTTTGTTTAGCTCAAAATAGTTTCAATTTCACTTCTGATTTCTTATCCCATGGGTTATTTAGAAGTGTGTTACTAAGCTTTCAAATATTTTGGCATGTTTTCAGTTATCTTTTTTGTTAATTTAATTTTGTTGTGAAGAGAGACATGTTTTTTGTGATTCAATACTTTTAAGTATATTGAGACTTGTTCTGTTGCCCAAAATATGCTATCTTAGTGAATGCTATATTTGCAATTTAAAAGAATATATATGCCATTGTAGTTGGGTGGAGTGTTCTACAAATGTCAATAGAATCAAATCACCATTGTCCAAGTTGTCTTCATTTTAAATTTCAATTTCATATTGTTTGTTGCAGTAGGTAAACTACAACTTATTTTTGAATATTGATCTTTTACCTGTCACTCTGATTTTCTCTTTAGTTTTTCTACCGATTATTGAGACAGAGGTAATGAAATTTCCAGCTCTATCATGGATATATATATTTCTCTTTGCAAATTTCTGTCAGTTTTGCCTCATATATTTTAAAGCTGTTATTAGGTAAATCAACATTTTCATTGTCAATATTTCCTTTTTATCTGTTGATCATTTATAATTGTGAAATGATTTTAAAAAATTCCTAGTGACATTCTTTGCTTTGAAATCTACTTTGTCTGATAGCCGTTCCAACTTTCTTTTGGTTAGGGTTAGCATGGTATATATTTTTCTATTCTTTTACTTTTAACATGTTTGTGTCTTTATATTTGAAATGTGTATCTAAGCTTTTCTTTTTTCTACAGTTGAACAATTTCCCTGTTAAAATTGGTGTTGTCTAGACTGTTTACATCTAATGTGATTATTGAGATAGTTAGATTTAAGTCTATCATCCAGCTACTTGTTTTTGAGGTCCCACCTATTTTCTGTACATTTTTCTCTCTCTTTCTGGCTTCTTTTGTATTAAATACTTTGTTTTATAATTCAACTATGTTTCCTTTGTTATCTTACTAACTATAACTTTGTTATTTAGTAGCTTCTGTAAAGTTAATAATATAGCATCAATGTGGCTCAGATGGTAGAGAATCCACCTGCAATGCGGGAGACCTGGGTTCAATCCCTGGGTTGGGAAGATCCCCTGGAGAAGGGAAAGGGTATGCACTTCAGTATTCTGGCCTGGAGAATTCCATAGACTGTATAGTCTATGGGATTGCAAAAAGTTGGACACGACTGAGTAATTTTCACTTTCGCTTCTCACTTTCAATTTGTGACAGTCTACCTTCAAGTGATGGGCTTCTGGTGGATCAGCAGTAAAGAATCGGCCTGCAATGCAGGAGATGAAAGGAGATGTGGTTCGATATCTGGGCTGGGAAGATCCGCTGGAAGAGGGCATGGCATGCCATTCCAGTTATCGTGCCTGGAGAATCCCATGGATGGAGGAGCCTGGTGGGCTACAGTTTACAGGTTGCAAAGTGAAGCGACTGAGCACACACATGCACCTTCAAGTGATATTACACAACTTAACACACAGTATAAGAACTTTACAGCAGTAATCGTCCCTCCGGGTGGTTATGACACTGTTTCATACAATTCACTATCTTATAAACCCCATAATATATTGTTAATATTTTTCTATACATAGTCAGTTATCTTTTAAAGAGATTTTAAAAATTCAAAAATGATGTATTTACCCATGTTGCCATTTCCTGTACTCTACACTTCTTTGTAGACCCATACTTCACAAAGTATAATTTTTCTTCCATCTGAAGGACTTTCTTTAATATTTCTTGGAGTGTAGGTCTGTTGGCAATAAATTCTCTCAACTTTTTATGTCTGAAAATATCTTTATTTCTTCCAGTTTTTTGAGAGGTATTTTCACTGAATATGGAATTCTGTATTGACAAAATCCTTTCAATACTTTAAAGATGTTATGTCACTGGCTCCTATTTTACATTGTTTATGATGCTACATTCTGCTATCATTCTTCTCTTGCTTTTCTTGTATGTAATGTATCTTTTCCTGTTCCCCCTAATTGCTTTAAAATTTTTCTCTTTATCACTATTTTTGAGCAATTTGATTATGAAGAGTCTTGGTATAGTTTTCCTTGAGTTTCTTGTATTTGGAGTTCAGAAGAGGTGGCAAGAATACACAGAAGAACTGTATAAAAAAGATCTTCACGACCAAGATAATCACAATGGTATGATCACTCACCTAGAGCCAGATATCCTGGAATGTGAAATCAAGTGGGCCTTAGGAAGCATCACTACGAACAAAGCTAATGGAGGTGATGGAATTCCAGTTGAGCTATTTCAAATCCTGGAAGATGATGTTGTGAAAGTGCTACACTCTATGCCAGCAAATTTGGAAAACTCAGCAGTGGCCACAGGACTGGAAAAGGTCAGTTTTCATTCCAATCCCAAAGAAAG